>JUFY01028461.1:0-13824 GCA_001855655.1 Leptopilina clavipes | reverse complement strand
TTTATTTGTATTTAATTATTTATATTAAAAAAGAAATTAATTTTTCAAATACGTAAACTCTTTTTTATTATTTATTGTAAAACAAATTGTTTAGGGGGAATTTTTTATTTTTTATTATTTTATTTCATCTCGATTTGAATGCGAAAACTTAAAAGCAAGAATTTTAATAATTTTCACCCTTCCATTTTATTATACTGACAATAAGTTGATAAAGGTATTCGAGTTGGAATTTTCCACACTGAGTTCAAAGAGAGGTAAAAAAAAAAAAATTTGTTCAACAAGATTGTCCGATAGCCGCGGAAAATTCGATACGATGACCACTGGCCTCTCAAAACCAACTCTACATCCTATCAAGGGCTTCTGCCTACCTAGAAAATTAATTAAACCAATAACTAATTCCAAACTCGAGAATGACAGTGGCTTCCTCTAATCTCCCTTGCCTGGCAAACTTTTTTTTATTCATTTTTCCCCTTCTTTTCCCCTTTTAAATTCCATCCCTTTATATCCTACACGATTTTTTTTTGCTATTTTACAAAAAATATATCGAAACATATCAAAATATATCGAAGTATATCGAAACATTTCGAAATATATAGAAGTATATCGAATTATATCGAAGCATATCGTAATATATCGAAATATGTTGAAGTGAATCCAAGTGAATCGATATATCGAAATATATTGATTTATATCGAAGTAAATCGATTAATTCTAATATCGAAATATTTCGATACATGTCGAAGTACATCGCATTGAATCGAAATATATTGAAGTATATCGAAACATTTCGAAATATATCGAATTCTATCGAAATATATCAAAGTATATCGAAACATATCGAAATATATCGAAGTATATCGAAACATTTCGAAATACATCGAAGTATATCGAAGTATATCGAAACATATCGTAATATATCGAAATATGTTGAAGTGAATCGCAGTGAATCGATATATCGAAATATATTAATTTATATCGAAGTAAATCGATTAATTTTAATATCGAAATATTTCGATACATGTCGAAGTAAATCGCAATGAATCGAAATATATCGAAGTATATCGAAACATTTCGAAATATATCAAACTATATCGAAACATATCGAAATATATCGAAATATATCGAAGTATATCGAAACATCGAAGTAAATCAAATTATATTAAAATATATTGAAATATATCGATATATCGAAACATATCGATATATATATCGAAATATATCGAAGTAAATCGAAGTGAATTGATATAACGAAATATATTGAAGTATGACCAAGTAAATCGATATATCGAAATATGTCAAACTTAATCGATATATCGATAAATATTGCTTGCAATTTAAAAAAATTATTGCATTTCGTTCTGAATCGTTAATTTTAAATCGATTAAACATTATTAAAAATTTTAATATATATACATATATCGTCACATGATCGATATATCGAAATTGGAATGTCGGGTGTTTTTCATTAAAAATTTTTGGTATTCCACGAATGCGCGGGTTAAATTGTGATAATATATAGGTGAATCGTAACACGTGCTACTGGTTCGTTAATCATCGAGTACAAGGCTCTGTCGAGAATGCTTCCTCTATCGAGAGCGTGGTTAAATTCCACTCGTTCTTCCATATATATACTATACATATACCCACATATACAATATATGAGGTGCAAATGAGTAGAAACTCAATATTTTCGTGACTCGATAATTGAATTGCGAGTGAAAATTGAGTTCGCGACACTTTCACACATTATCGCTATGAAAACGACGAATATTCATTTGTCAACGTGAAAAAAAAAATTTCTTATTTTACATTTATAAACCAGAATTTTTATGGTAAAAAATTATTTTTTCGATATATATCGACTTTTATATCGATTTTCTTCGATATATATCGAATATCGATAAAGTATCGATTTTCTTCGGCATATATCGAATATCGATAAAGTATCGATTTTCTTCGACATATATCGAATTATCTGTCTATTTTCTTCGATATTTATCCAGTTATGTGTTCATATTTTTCGATATATGTCGAGTTATGTATCGATTTTCTTAGATATATATCGAGTATCGATAAAGTATCGACTTTCTTCGATACATATCGAGATATGTATCGAGTTATGTATCGATTTATTTCAATACATCGAATTAATTTCGATATATTGAGTTTTTTCCAAAAATATTGAATTATTTTCGATATATCGAATTTTTTTATTATTAATATATCGAAAATATTCGATACCGAATCTTATTAAATGCAAATAAAAAAAATAATATTGAACGTAAAATATTACTTGGAAATGTGTAAACAAAACCAAAAAACAAATCTCAAAAAAGAAAACGAAAATTTAATTTAAAAAATTAATAAATAATTTTCACATTAAGAGAGAATGTTTAATAGGAAGTAATTTACATTTTATATTTAAAGAACGGTCTCGATTGCCTGACAATAAATCCATATAAAGATAAACAGCAGTTCTCGAGAGACATGACTTACTTGTCATTAGTATGTCTCGCACAAAAGACAGCAGGAAATTACGTCATCGTCAAACCTTTGAGGGTGGTGGATTTCTTTTTTTCTTTTTCTTTTTCTATTTTTTTTTTTTTTGCACTTAACGTGACATTCTACCCAACAGCTTACGCACACAATACTTTAAGCAACAATCGATACTTTGCAAACAATTGCCCATTAGCAAAGAAAGAAAAACAATTTTTTAAATTATAATTTTGATGAATAAACAAAATATTTGACTTACATTTTAATTTTTTCACTTAATTTTAATTTAATTTTGACTTAATTTTTCAAATCTTAAGTGGCCAGTAAAATAATTACACAAAGAGTAACAGTTGTAACTGTAGTTGAAGAAAACCAGTAAAATTAAATTTCAGTAGCTACAGTATAGACAGAAATTACCAAAGGACCAGTAAATTCAATTAATAAATCTACTGTAAATACTGTCAATACTGTTTATACTTTCTATACTGTAACTACTGTCTCTACTGTACATTTAGTCTTTACTGTATTTACAGTCGAGACAGTATTTACTGCAAAGACAGTATTTAAATTAAAGACAGTGCTTACAGTCAAGACAGTATTTACATTAAAGACAGTATTTACAGTCAAGACGGTATTTACATTAAAGACAGTATTTACAGTCAAGACGGTATTTACATTAAAGCCAGTATTTACAGTATAGGAAGTATAAACAGTATAGACAGTATTTACAGTAGAGTCAATTTTTAAAGTAGGGACAGTTTCTACAGAAGACAGTATTTACTGTCGACAGTATACTGTCTATACTTTAAAGCGAAACCTAGTGTAAATACTGTCTATATTGTAAAGACAGTACTTACAGTAAATACAGCAAATACAATAGAGACAGTTTTCACAGTAGACTTACTCTAATGTAAATACTGTATTTACATAAGAATCGATTTTTTAATAGAGACAGTATCTTCAATAGAGACAGTATTTACTGTAAAGACAGTATTTTCAGTATTCACAATACAGTCAGTTTTTAAAGTAGAGACACTTTCTACAATGGACAGTATTTACAGTAGAATCCATTTTCCACTATAGACAGTATTTTCAGTAGAGACAGTATTTTCTGTCAAGAGAGTATTTTCAGTATTTTCAGTATGGACAATATTTACAGTCAAATCAGTTTTTAAAGTAGAGACACGTTCTACCATAGACAGTATTTACAGTAGAATCGTTTTTTCAGTATAGACAGTATCTTCAGTAGAGACAGTATTTACTGTAAAGACAGTATTTTCAGTATTCACAATACAGTCAGTTTTTAAAGTAGAAACACTTTCTACAATGGACAGTATTTACAGTAGAATCCATTTTCCACTATAGACAGTATTTTCAGTAGAGACAGTATTTACTGTAAAGAGAGTATTTTCAGTATTTTCAGTATTTACAGTATGAAAAATATTTACAGTCAAAGCAGTATTTAAAGTAGAGACAGTTTCTAAAGTAGACAGTACTTACAGTATAGACAGTATTTACAGTAGAAATAAAATTACTATAGGAACACTATAAACTGTAAAAAATCACATACAGTACGGACATAATTTCATTTATCGATAAAAAATAATTATGGACAGTAATTAATTTATAAAAGATAAACATTATTATTTACAAATTGTTTCAGTATCGAATTCGATAATAGTAATAAATACGTCGATTAAAAGTGTTCATATAAAAAAAGAAAAATGATGCTTTTTATTACTGATTATATATTTTTTATAAATATAAAATTCTCTATAATTGCATTTTTGTGCCAATTTCTTAAGACAATATTGATGGATACGTTAATTCCAATAAATCAACTGTCTGGTATTTTTTTTCTTTATTTTTATTTTTATAATAAAGAGAATATAATGAGAAAAGTTTATTTCTTATCCTTTCGTTTCTTCTTGTCTTAGAAAACATCAATTCGATAAATATCGATAGGTTTTTCCTGGCAAGGTAAATTGCGTGTCGTAAGCGCGTCATTGAAAATTGCGACATTCACGTATAATTTTCTCTCTCTCTCTCTCTCTCTCTCTCTCTCGCTTCATCATTCCACTGCGTGTATTTAACTTATACAATGACACATAGTGAATATATGTATATATGTTTTCAAATACTTTCACAATCAATGCAGTAGAAAAAAGGAGAAAAAAAATTCCTCTATAAATGTATACTTATTTCACTGAAAAAGAGAAAGAGAGAGAGAGAGAGAGAGAGAGAGAGAGAGAAAGTGGAAGAATCTCCATCGTTCCTTGCGCCGTGCACTGTAAAATGTGCTTTAGATTCTCAACTTGAATTGACGACTCATCAAAGATTTTTGCATAATTCCCATTCAAAAGTGACACATTCATGAATTTTTTATTGTGTCAGTTCAAGGAGTGAAAATTCAATTTGCACAATTTTACGATCCTACGACCTAGATTGCAATTTGTTCGGTTTTTATGAATTATTATTTTAATCCTAGAAGCGAAGGCGAATCATTTTGATTCCAATTTTTTTCTTCTTCCTCTTTTTCCTTATTATTATCCTCATATAGAAAGCATTCCAGTTGTGATATTCAAATTTGTTGTTTTAAATAATGTCATTTATAACAAAAAAAAAAGGAAACAAACAAAAACAAACAAAAAAAACAAATTCAACTGTAATTTACAATATTTCAACACAGGATAATGTTGCTATACTGTTAATAATCAACTTTATACCAATATACATAATAATTATAATTTACTAGGAAGTGCTAAAAGAAATTTACTACTTTACCGTTAGTCGATAAAAGCTTACTTTACCATCAATAGATAAATGTAGATTTCTATTTTACCATCAGTCGGTTTACGTAGATATCTACTTTATTGACAATCGACCAAAGGGTAATTTTATATTGAATCCATTACCTACTTCACCCTCTGTCGTCAACTGTAGATTTCTACTTTGCCAACAGTCGGTTAAAGTAGATTTCTGCATTATTGACAATAACCAAACGATACGTTTACATTAAACCATCAATATTTTATATTAACAAACTTAACCCTTAATCGATAATAGCAGATTTTGACTTTTCCAATAGTCGGTTAAGTAGATTTTTACTTTATCGACAATCAAACAAATAATAATTTTATATTGGACATTTAATATTTTATATTAACCTACTCAGTCGTTATCGGTGGATTTATACTTTGCCAACAATGGGTTAGAGTAGATTTCTACCTCACCAACAATAACCAAACGATACTTTTACATTTAACCATCAATATTTTATATTAACTAACATTACCCTTAATCAATAATAGTAGATTTCTACTTTGCCAACAGTTGGTTGCGTATATTTCTACTTTATCAACAATTGGTTAAGTAGATTTTTACTTTATCAACAGTTGGTTAAGTAGTCTTCTACTTTATCAACAATTGGTTAAGCGAATTTTTGCTTTATCAACAGTTGGTTGAGCATATTTCTACTTTACCAACAGTCGGTAAGAGGAGATTTCTACTTTATCGACAATTTCTCAAAAAATAAATTTATAGTGAAATTTTTAACCCTAATATTTAAAATAATAAAGGAAAATGCGAAATATACTTTTCAAGGAGCTCATGAAGTTTCCAAATCCTTAAACAGGAGACAAAGTGGGGGAGGAAAAGGGTAGGATGTATGTGAATGTAGTAGGAAGGGCGCCGACCGTTGAGGGAACTCTCTCGCTCTCTTTCTATAGTCGCCGTGCACGTTGTCGAGACAAAGTTTGTGTGGAACTTTGCCGTGTTCGCGGTTTGCGGCCAACGTAATCTGTTAGCATATACTTATAAAGCAAGCTCGCGAGAGTTATATATATATACTATATATATACACAGAGTGAATTTGGGGATAAGGCACCTAAGGATGAAGGATTTCCCTCAGTGTTGAGAATACTCTCAACGCTAAATAAATATATGCTTACGTGTGCCAAGTTTCACTATTAAAATATAAACACAGTATATGAAACATAAATTAAAAATTCTTTTGACAATAAAAATTATTAGTTTTTATTTCTCGTTCTCGATTTTTTTTTCTTTTTTTGACAAAAACTTTTTAACATTGTTTCGTTAAAATAATTCCTTTCTTTTTTTAAAACGATTGTTATGTAGTTTTCTTTTCTAGATAACTATGTACTGTCTTAGAATAAGTACTGTCCAATAATACAGTAATGTTCAAGAAAAAATACTGTCTTTTAGTACAAATACTGTCTTATATTTTTTGTACTGTTTTGGAATCAGTACTGTCTATAGTACAATTTATATTTGGAAAATGAATACTGTTTTATAGTAGCTGTACTGTCCTGATATATGAGTACTGTCTTGTAGAAGTTTCTGTCCCAAAATAAATACTGTCCTACAATATCTATACTGTCCTCGAATAAGTACTGTCCTACAGTAAAGTTTCTATCCCAGATTGAATACTGAACCAGAATAAGTACTGTCCAATAGTATAGGTACTGTTCAAGAAAAAATACTGTCTTTTAGTACAAATACTGTCTTATAATTTTTGTACTATTTTGGAATCAGTACTGTCTATAGTACAATTTATGTTTGGAAAATGAATAATGTTCTATAGTATCTGTACTGTCTTGATATATAAGTACTGTCTTGTAATAGTTTCTGTCCCAAAATAAATACTGTCCTACAATATCTATACTGTCCTCGAGTAAGTACTGTCCTACAGTAAAGTTTCTATCCCAGATAGAATACTGAACCAGAATAAGTACTGTCCAATAGTATAGGTACTGTTCAAGAAAAAATACTGTCTTTTAGTACAAATACTGTCTTATATTTTTTGTACTATTTTGGAATCTGTACTGTCTATAGTAAAATTTATGTTTAGAAAATGAATACTCTTCTATAGTATCTGTACTGTCCTGATATATAAGTACTGTCTTGTAGTAGTTTCTGTCCCAAAATAAATACTGTCCTACAATATCTATACTGTCCTCGAATAAGTACTGTCCTACAGTAAAGTTTATATCCCAGATTGAATACTGAACCAGAATAAATACTGTCCTATAGTATTCATACTGTCCTATAGTATTCATACTGTCCTATAGTATTCATACTGTTCTACAGTACAAGTACTGTCCCAGATTTAATACTGTTCTCTAATGCAAATACTTTCCTATAGTACAAATACTGTCTCAGAATAAATATTGTCCTATAGCATAGATACTGTCTCATAATAAGTACTGTCCTATAGTACCGCTTTTGCCGCAGATTAAGTACTGTCCCAGAGTACTATATTATTGTAGTTATAGTCATAGCAATCGATGTAGTTACTGTCAAAAGAATTATATCTACAAAAAAAAATGTTAAATTTTGCCAAAAAAAAATTTTTTTTCGAAATTGAAAATTCATAGCACGCGCAAAAAATACCGGAAATGACAACTTGATCGGGAAGTTAATTTGACATTTGTATACGTTATCCGGTGTTCTTCGTGAACTCTTTTTCGTTTGGTGCCAATAACCTGATCTAAACGACCACAATTTCCGGAATTCTTCTCCTCGACCTTTTTTTGTTTTCTATAGTTTGTCGTGATCCTCTCTCTCTCTCTCTCTCTCACTCTCTCTCTCTCTCTCTCTCTTTCTCAATTCTTTTTTTCTTCTTTTATATACAATTATACCATTTTATTTTTTTTCCACTCACAATTTTTTTCGGATATATTCTCACGCGACAGTACACAGTGCGACGAATCATCACATGCATACTAATCGCTCATAATATTTTCAAGGGCTACATTTCTTCAAGCCAAATACATATATACATATACCATAGTATATGTATGTTGTCGCAATAAGTTCTACATTCTTTTTTTTTTTAATTTTCTAGTTCAGAATATTTTCGCTCTTAAAAAATTGTGCCGCTATTCTTTTCTTAGAAAAATAAAAAACTAGTTTAAAAAAAAAAATTTTTTTCTTTTTAAAGTACTAAATAGTACTATAATATTTAGTACTAAATAGTACTATAATATTTAGTACTAAAGAGTACTATGATATTTAGTAATAAATAGTATTACAATATTTAGTACTAAATAGTACTACTATATTTAGTACTAAATAGTACTACTATATTTAGTACTAAATAGTACTACTACATTTAGTACTAAATAGTACTACTATATTTAGTACTAAATAGTACTACTACATTTAATACTAAATAGTAATACTAATTTTAGACATTTATAGTACTGTTTTAGTAGTCCTGAATAGTACTACTACATTTAGTATTAAAAAGTACTACTAATTTCAGACATTTATAGTACTGTTTTAGTAGTACTAAATAATACTACTACATTTAGTACTAAATAATACTACTACATTTAGTACTAAATAGTACTACTACATTTAGTACTAAATAGTACTACTACATTTAGTACTAAATAGTACTACAAATTTTAGTACTAAATAGAACTACTAATTTTAGACATTTATAGTACTGTTTTAGTAGTCCTAAATAGTACTACTAAAATAGTAAATATAGTGAATTTATTTATAGTACTATCCCAGTAACAATGTAGTCAAGAATTACTGTCCTATATTAATACTATACAGTAAAATAGACCAACAGTAAAATTGTCAAACAATAGTAGTTCTTGTAGTACTATTTAGTTTTTTTAGTGCTATCTAGTACTAAATAGTACTAGTAAATGTAGTAATTTAAATATAAATAAATAATTAAAATGTAAAAATACTGTAAATATATTAAATTTACTGTACTGGCAGAGTATAATTTTTTTACTAAAAGCTACTAGTAAACATAGTAAATTTATAGTACTGTTTCAGTAGTACTATTTATAATACTAAATAATACAACTAAATATAGTATATTTATAGTACTGTCCCAGTCAAATATAATGAGAAATTACTGTTCCATAGTAATACTATACAGTAAAATAGTCTAACAGTAAAATTTTGTCAAATAGTACTGTTCCAGTAGTACTATTTTCAGAAATAACTGTCCCATTGTTAGAAAAAATGTTAAATTTTAAATTATTCTTAAAATGTACAAAAAAAAACCTGGGACAGTATTGTAATATTTGACAGTTATACTGTCAAAAATTTGACAATTTGACTTATAGTCAAACTGGCGAATAATAGTACTGTTCCACAGTTATACTGTCCTGTATATCAAAGAAAGCGTAATTGTAGTTTTATTTGTAATAACCAAAAGAGAAGAAAACAATGCTTTCATAAATTGAAAAAAATTTGTTTTTTGTCTAAATTCTATTAAGTACTATTAAGACTTGGGAGTTATATGTTATAAATATAAATCAGTGTTGGGCAAATGCAGTGTTTCATCATAAGTTTCTCGTAATATGACAGCCTGGTTTACTTTGAAGCTCACATCAGACTAAAGTATTCCTGCACATCGATTATTTATTTCTTACAGAAACCATAAATATACTACTCTACTGTCTGGATAGATACAGTGTCACACCTGCCATACAATATGAAGCCAATATTAAGTACCATCGACTCCAAAAGAGCCTTTGATTTATTTACACACAACTGAAATGATTTATTTTCCAGACGCCTCTTTTATTTCCAATTCAATTCAATCTTAGTTGATGAAAAAAAAACAAACAAACAAAAAGAAAATTAAAATCACAAAGAAAAATAATTTAAATATTTTTCTCATGAGACAGTAATATGTTATTTCAGTATTTACAGTATTTATGGTATTTCAATATTTCAGTATTTACAGTATTTCAGTATGTGAGGTATTTCAGTATTTACAGTATTTCAGTATGTGAAGTATTTTAGTATTTATAGTATTTACAATATTTTTAGTATTTTTAGTATTTACAGTATTTACAGTATTCACAGTATTTACAGTACTTACAGTATTCACAGTATTTACAGTATTTATAGTATTTACTGTATTTACAGTATTTACAGTATTTAAAAATTTGCAGTACTTTGCTTTTAATACTGTAATGTCTGTAATATATTATTATAGTAATACTGGAAAACTGTATTACAGTATTGTTATTATTACAATATTACAATTAGTACAGTAATACTGAAATAGTAACAACTAAATTACTGTATACGGTATATTACAGTATTACTTTATTATAGTATTACTGTATTAATATTGAAGTACTGTGAATTTACAAATACTGTAAATACTTTACTACTGACAATAATAAAACACTGTAAATACTATAAATACTGAAATACGATAAATACTGTAATTACTGAATTACTAAATTTACTAAAATACTGTAAATACTACAGATACTGTAAATACTACAAATACTGTGAATACCATAAATACTGAAAATGCTCAAATACTATAAATACTGAAATACTGTAAATACTGTAATCACTGAATAACTAAAATACTTTAGGTACTATAAATACTGAAATACTGTAAATGCTCAAATACTATAAATACTGAAGTACTGCAAATATTTTAATACTGTAATTACTAAATAACTGAAAATACTAAAATAGTATAAATTCTGAAATACTATAAATACTGAAAATACTGAAATACTGAAATACTCTAAATACTGAAAATACTGAAATACGATAAATACTGAAAATATTGAAATACTGAAATACTGTATATACTATAAATACTGAAAATACTCCAAATATTTGAATTTTGAAAATATTGTAAATTAATACTGAAATACTGTTAGTACTATAATTAACGAAATACTATAAATATTGAAATACTGTAATACAGTAATATAGTCATGAAGTAGTAAAATCATATAGTGATGAATTTATAAATATTTTTATTTTATCTTAATATTATATCGACTCACCAATAGAACCTCTATTCATCGCTTATTGTTAGTAAATTTTCTTCACTACACTATTTTCATTCGAATTGGGAAAATCCTCCATTAATGAAATTATTTAATTTTCTCTTCCGGGAGAATAATCCCTCGTGTATCGCACGCACAATAACAGAAACCGCGTTTTTCTATCAATCTCGGAAAGATGGCGGCGTCGGAACTAGATTTCCGGCGCACTGGCGCCACCAAGAGGTTAGCTATACTGCCGCGCATGCGCCATAACTATGGGGGTTCACAATGCCCGTGGCGGGAAACTATTTCAAATTCAAATTTAAAAGGTAAATAATTATAATAAAATTAGAAAAAAAATTAAATATACGAAGTGTAATTAAAATAAATACAAAACAAATAAGAACAACAAAAGACATAAAATTCAAAACAATAATAATTTAACCCAGATTTTGAAAAGAGAAATTTTTTTTTTTATTTTCTTTTAGTTTACAGAAGTTATTATTATTTTTTTTTTAATGTAAGATTTTTTTCTTAATGTTTCTTAGTAACGCAATATGGTAAAGACGTGACAAGACGAGAATAAAAGAAAAAAAAATGAAAAAAAAACAAAGTGTATTTTCAATTGACACGGGCGAATAACAAAAGAATAGAATTGTTTTCCACAACGAAACACGTGAGCTTTTAACTATTGCCGTTCGTTTCCTTTTGATGCAGCTAGAGTCTAATATTGAATGTTTGTGTGTGTGTGTGTGTTTAAAAGGAGCGCGAATATCAATTCTCAAACACCAACTCACGTTTAAAAACCTACTTGCCTGTTTGCCTGACTCTCTGTCACAACCTACTTACGCTGCACCTAACGCGCGCAGGTTGCTGCAATAGACGTCGAAAATAACATTATACACTGTTTGCTAATTAACAGTTACACCTTTCCTGTGACAAAAAAAAATCATCGACGCTTTCGATCAACATTAGAAAAATAATTTCTATTTTAAAAAGAAAAAGAAATCAATACATGATAATGGAAAAAATCGAAAAAAAATTTTTACAATTCAAAATTATTGAAAAATTGTTTATAAACAAATAAATACATTTATTAGTATAAATTATTAATATTATACTCATAATAACAATAACATAATAATTATTATTGATATGATGATGATGATAATAATAATATTTATTTATTATTCAATTATTAAAAAATTACTAAAGAGTTACTAACAAATTATTAAACAATTACTATTAAATAATTTAAAAAATATTGACAAACAATCAAATATTAAACAACTATTGATAAATTTTTTTAACAAATTATTATTATTAATAAATTATTAACGAATTGTTTAACATTTATTAAGCAATTGTTTAACAATTATTAACAAATTATTAACAAATTATTATTGATAAATTATTAACGAATTGTTTAACATTTATTAAGCAATTGTTTAACAATTATTAAGCAATTGTTTAACAACAATTAACAAATTGTTTAACAATAATTAACAAATTGTTTAACAATAATTAACAAATTGTTTAACAATTATTAACCAATTGTTTAACAATTATTAACCAATTGTTTAACAATTATTAACCAATTGTTTAACAATTATGAACCAATTGCTTAACAATTATTAAAAAATTAATTAACAATTATTAACAAATTGTTTAACAATTATTTGACATTTTTATAAACAATGAACAAATTATTAAACAATTATTAAAAAAGTATTTATAAATTATTTATAAATTATTCATAAATTATTTATAAATTACTGTCAAATTATTAATAAATTGTTAACAAGTTATTAAACAATTATCAACAATTAATTAACAATTATTAATGAATTTTCTAAGCAAATTATTAGGCAGTTTTTATTAATAAATTATGAACAAATTTTTAAACAATAATCCATAAAATGTTAACACATTCTTTAACAAATATCGAACATTTATTAATAACTTATTATCAAATTATTAAACAATTATGAATAAATAATAATTATTAAAGTATTGACATTATATTAAACAATTATAAATATTTTTTAATAAATAGTCAACAAGTTTTTTTCTTAAATTGTTTAACAATTATTAATTAACCATTAATTAATTTTATTAACCAATTATTAGTAATAAACTATTAAAAAATTGTTAAACAATAATTAATAAATTGTGAAAATTATTAAATAATTTATTAACAATTAATTAACAATTATTAATGAATTTTCTAAGCAAATTATTAAGCAGTTTTTATTAATAAATTATGAACAAATTTTTAAACAATAATCCACAAAATGTTAACACATTCTTTAACAAATATCGAACATTTATTAATAACTTATTAACAAATTATTAAACAATTATGAATAAATAATAATTATTAAAGTATTGACATTGTTTAACAATTATTAACTAACTATTAATTAATTTTATTAACCAATTATTAGTAACAAACTATTAAAAAATTGTTAAACAATAATTAATAAATTGTGAAAATTATTAAATAATTTATTTACAATTATTTAACAAT
>JUFY01028460.1:0-35858 GCA_001855655.1 Leptopilina clavipes | reverse complement strand
ATAATAATAATAATAATAATAATAATAATAATAGTAATAATGATAAAAATAATAATAACACGAAAGGAAAAAACTGAAAATAAATATAAAAAAAAATATTTCCATGAATAAAAAATTTTTCTTTTTGGAATTAATTTCAGCGAGAAGTCTAATTTTATACAAGATATAAAAATCTCTCATTAAAATGTTATAAATAGAAAGCTTTTAGATCGAATAAATTCTTTTTTTCTCTAATTGATATTGCCATATAAAGAAAAATGTTGCATTCTCAGAGCGAAACTAAAATCTAATGGAATTTTAACAAAGATGTGACTGTCTGTTCCTTAGATTGCATCATGAAAACCGGTTCGCCAAGTTATTTAATAAAGTATTTAACAAGAAAACTATTTTTAAATGTTGATTTACAATCTATAATATAATGTAAAATTAATTTACCGCAAAAATGATATGGCAATATGGTTTTTTTACTATTTCGAATTTTTCCATTCGCACATTGGGAAAATAATTTTATTTATTTCGTCACTAGGTTTCAAATTTCATTAATTCAAAATTT
Organism: Leptopilina clavipes; assembly: GCA_001855655.1. Taxonomy (NCBI): domain Eukaryota; kingdom Metazoa; phylum Arthropoda; class Insecta; order Hymenoptera; family Figitidae; genus Leptopilina; species Leptopilina clavipes. The sequence continues at coordinate 35,305 of JUFY01028460.1, read as the reverse complement.
TATTTATTTATTAAAAATTGAACAATAATTAGAGAATTAAAAATTAATTCTTCCTTAAAGTCTTAATAATTTTTATTTTATTTTTATTCTCTATTATTTTTTTTATTATTTTTATTTTTATTTATTATTATTATTATATTTTATTTTTATTATTATTATTTATATATTATATTAAAATAATATTAAGAAATAATAATAAATTTTTGAAAGAGAATTGCATATTACTTTAGGAGGATGATTTGGCAAAGTCTATATTGGTTGCGAATTATTCTTGTCATAAATAAAGAAAGTTATCAATAATGATAAGAGTTGAGACGGGAATTGTGAAGGGGGGAAGGGAGAATATTTTGGTATTAGTGATGACATTATAAAAAATATACACAGGTAAAGGTAATATCGCCGTCACGTATACCTATAATGAAACGAAAGGATATCGAAGGTCATTTGGCTCTCACGTCACGTCTTGGAGGCTCGACCATACTTTGACCAATCGCGTTATAGAAAGGACGGGTGTGTCTCCGATACTTAATTATGTTATGATTCTTTTTTATGTTAACGGTAATTCGAATCTATTGGCGACATCCGATCGTATTGTGTCGTCAGATTTACATTTCAAAGTCCAAAGAGTAAGAAACTCTCATATATGCTAATATTATGCGACAATAATTTTTTTTATTATTTAAACATTAAAAGATGGGCAATTTTTTTTTTATGTAAATTAGATTTTTAAAAAATTGTTTATTCACTTGTCAAAAGAGAATAAGATCCATTTTAGGAAATAATATGCAGAAAAAAATAAAATGCAATTGGCAAACAAAATCTGTTTTGGAAAAGCAAGTAAAACTTTATTAATTTTTATTTCATTCTGATCTTTGATTTTTTTCTTTAATTAAAAGTTATTTATTTATCGTTGAGATTCATTTTACAATGGTAAATAAATCATAAGCTTGTTTTTTAATTTTTTTTTGGAATTTATTTTTCTATATATCATTTTTTGCCAGTGAAATTAAAAGTATTATTTGAAGTTATAAGGATAATTTTGAAATTAAATAAACAGATTAAGAGAGATTGAAGTTTGCTTTTTATTAAAAAAAATTTATTGAAAAAACAACAGAAATTTCAACTTTGATTTGAGAGAATTAAAAAATAAATATCATTGTCTTCAATTTTGTATTCCCGATTGCATCATTTAACGTTTTCTAAAACTTGACGCAATTTCCAGATTACGTGGGCTAAAAATTTTTATTTTGCGTTGTAGTTAAAATAATTGTAAATATAAAGTAAATTTTTTATTTATTTTATTTGGTAATAATTTTTATTTTTATTTTTATGAATTTGTTTTATTGGTGAAGAATTAATCAACACGAGACTGAAATCTTTTTTTTTTCTTTTGTTTACTGTCCCACGATATTGTCATGAATTAAACTTTATTTAAGAGATCGACACGTGCTACGATCTTTTATGACGTTATTTCTCAAGATAGTTTTTCCTTAAGCTGTATTATATTTTTCCCATTTAAGTAATAGAACTTTCTCGAATCATTCCTCTTAACGTGTACATCATTAATAATTAAAACATTAAAAATATCCAAATAATTATTTTTAACTATTTGAAAATTTTGTTCAAAATTAAATTAATTTTTGAAATTAATTTTCAAATTGAAAATTGCAATAAACTCGACTGCTTTTATAATATGTTCCCGTAAGAAAATACATTGACATTTAGAAAATAATTTATTAGTTAAAGTTAAGACTCGTTTGTTTAATCTGAGCCAACGAAATGAAATATTTCACTTGTATCTATCAGAAAATAGCCTATAGACATGACCTTTAATGAAGGTATAAAGAAATTTTTTCCCACGTAAATCAAAATTTGATTTCACGCCATGAGAATATGCCAAAAAATTTCCCTGGAAATTAATAATAATTATTATTATTTTTACCATATTGAGAAAAAAAGTTTTTATATTCTTTCAAAGTAAGTCAATCTGATGCAATAATTGCTCCATTAATTTATTATAATTAAAGAAAACAAAAGTTTCATTAAATTGAAATTAACTTATAATTAATTATAAATTTACCTGAAGAAACGTAAAATTATTTTTTTGTTACTATTTTTAATAATAATAATGACAAAAGTGTCATCAATATTTAAAAAATGGAAATCAAGATATAAGTGAGTAAAAATAAATTTTCTTTTATCATTTCCTAAAATTGATAAAGAAAAAGGAAAAGAAAATTCTAATTTTCTTTTTTTTTTTTGACCTTGTTGTACATTTGATTGTTTCATATGTGAAATTGTTGAGACGTCAGTCCTGGCGCCAAAAGATCAACCATTAATAGAGAATGCGAAGGTCATTTCGGTCAAACTGGTAATGAGAGGCTCGCCATCCATATGAACCAATCACAAGCTGACTTGCAAATACGCCTTTTTCAGCTGTTCTTGGTATAACAATCGGAATTAATGACGTCACAAATTACCAGTTCCCCTACCTCTTCATTTTTGTGCCCTCTCCTTCCTCAACAATAATTGTTGCTTCTCCTCAACGTAATTTCACTTTTTTTTTTTCGTTCAAAAAATCGTTTCAGACAACGATTTACTGGTTCTATAACTTTTTTTTGTACAAAAAGTAATATACTATTTTATTTAGTTACATGAAAATTTATGGCAATTTTTATTGCAAAAAAACCAAGAGAATGTGGCATTTTTCTTGAAAAAGTTTTGCTAAAAATTTATTTTTCTAAATATTCGTCGTTTGTAATTTTATTTGACCAAAGTTTTAATTATGAAAATTTTTATTTTGACGAATTTCCGTAGAATAGAATTTTTATTTTGCAAAATTCCTGTCGAATAGTATTTTTAATTTGACGAATTTTTTATTTGGATGAAAACGCTTTATTGTTTCATCAGAAAAATCGTTTATTGATATTTAATTAAATTAAAAGGGTGAACAATTTTTTAATGTATATAATATCGTTGGCTAAAAGTGCCAATATGGCAGTTTGAATTTCAGATATTTGGATATGTAAACAAAAAATTCTATATAAACTGTAAAAGTGTTTTTTTTTGTCAAGTTTCATCGGAATTACAGAGTTGTAGAAAATTTCATTAGAAAAAGTCCTCGCGGAATTTTTTTGTTCAAATTATCGTGATAGTGGTGATTCATATAAAATGATTTACAATCTACTTTTAAGTACAAATAAAATACATATAGATATACATATACATATATATATATATACTCATATAATCTCAAGCAAAATTGGATATATAAAGAAAATAGTAACATTTGTATATAGCGAGGAAATATTTTTTTCGTTTTTAATAATTAAAACTGCAACTTATTCAGTAAAAAAGATATAAAGGCCTTTTTTAAAAAATTTTGAAAAATAATTTTCCAATTTAGACAAATTTAATTTTTGACATTTGTTATTTTTGAATTGATTTTGAATATTTCTTCACTGCAGAAAAAAAAATTGGCCACTAAATCGTTATGATGTCAGTCTTTGATAACTGCTTATTCTTTCTTATTTTTGTTTTTATAATTAAAAAATATCTAATTGACAGAAGCAAAAAAACCAGCAGATTTTTCTATAAATTCTGACCAGATAATTATGAGCTGCCTATATCAAAGTATAACACAAGTCTAACTAATTAATTATACGAGTATCAAAAATAATGTGTGAAGTAAAAATTCAAAATTTTGAACGATTTAAACTGACTTTGGTGAATAGTGATTCTTGAGGTAAACATTACATTTAAATGTTATCTGCATTAAACTTTAACAAATTAAAAAGTGACTTCATTGAAAATTACATTTTTTTTATATAATAATAATTCTATAGTAAGATACAATAAAGCAAAAACAAACTGCTTATTCCTGCAAAACAGGATTTGACGTAAATTACTTTAAGGCATCTCAAATTTCCATCAAAGCTGAAGTCATATACTAAATGTAAAATTTTAGTATTTACATAATAAATTCGGTATTTTCTTTTCTCTTTCAAGGCACATCGGAATGAAATGTAATTTGTATCTCGATATACAGTTAGAATATATATCTTATAACATTCGCAAGTTTCAAACTTTCCCAAAGTTTCGTTATTCAAAATTGACTGTCAAAGTTTCAATGGCGAATAATTATATATTAGTTATTTATACCATAACTTGATAATAATTAAACAAAGTATGTTATTTGGTAACATAATTCTTCTTTCGAGGCCTAATTTCTTTAATTTAACACACAACTTTCGTGACTTTCTTTCAGTTAAAAATAAATAACAAGATTAAAATTACTTACAAGTTTTTAAACGAAAGGCACACAAGTAATTAGTCTTCGGAAAAGTTTGAAATACTTTCTTTGTGTTTGATAAAAAAAATCTTATAGTTAAAAAAAAAAATTACGATTAAACCACAATGGAATGTGTATTAAATATGAATGCACCAGTGAATAATTTAACAAACAAACAAAAAATTCTACAAAAAGGAAAATTAAAAATAAAATTTCTTATATTAAAAAAAATTTAATATACAATTAAATGATTATTGAAAATTTTGTTTCTTTCATCTTCTTCTTTTTTTTTTGTAAGTGCTTGTAACTTTGGTAGAAAAAAATTACTCTTAAAAATATATATTCATATGTGGTGCATTCATGTTTTTTTTTCTTAATAAACGACTAATACTAGATAAATACTTATTTTCGTCACGCAATATTTTACATTTGAGCTGACGAGTGCTTTTTATAACTGACTTTACTTTTCAAATTTAATGAATTTTACTGTAACATTTTACCGTTGGTACGTCAGCAGTTGGTATGTCTAGCTCCTCTCATCAGGGGAATTAAAATACTCGGATTCTGGGCCTGTCTCAAGAATGGATGCTTCAATAATTCAGTTGCTGTGGCTCTTTGCGCAGGATCTCGAACTAGCATTCTCTCTAGGAAGCCCTGCAGACGTGGACTCACCTAAAAAAATAAAAAAATATTGAAATTTCTGTTTGATTTAATTATGTTGAAATTATTTTTTCCAGGTGCTTTATTTAATATTTATTTCATATCTTCTTTGAGAGTTTAATTTAATTCAAGACTTTTTTGCAATTCAATTCAATTCTGCGCATTTATTCATTATTTTATAAGCAGTAGAAATTGCGCAATTGAAAAAATTTATATTTTATGAATTTTTTAATTTACTTGCCTTATGGGAATTCTTTAGTTTTGGCGGTGGCATATCTCGAATGCGACGCATTGCCTGAAGAGGTGGTTCATTGAAAAATGGCGGTTCCCCATCAACCATTTCAATAATCATGATTCCCAGGGACCAAATATCCACCTCTGGACCATAAGGTAACCTTAAAAAAAATAATCATTATTATTTATTCTTATTTTGAAGTAAGAATTGTAATTTTTAAAAAATTTTAACGAAAATAACATGGATCACAGGTTTTTTTCAAAATAGATAGAAAGGTGAATTATTTTCCGATTGACAAAGATTCCAATTAATAAATATTTTGATCAGTAAAAATTAGATCTGATCTGAGTAAAATGAAATTTAGTAAAAAAAAAAAATAATTGACAATTTAAATTTAATTTTAGATTAATTGATTTGAAGGTTGATTAGAATTAGAGTAAATTAATATTTAGGATCGATTAATTTTAATCAATAAAATCAACTGATTTAAATTAAGAATAATTTGAATTTGAACTAAGTAAATTTTGATAGATTAAAATTTGAGTCAATAAAAATTGACAAAAATCTAATTCAGTGATCCCTGAATTAATTTAAACTTAGGAAAAAAAATTCTGAACTAATAAATTTTTTTTCAACATTCAAAATATGTAAGATTAAAATTTTTACCTGGAAATAACTTCGGGACTCATCCAATAAGGAGTGCCTACCAAAGATTTTCGTTTCGGAAGTTCTTGTGACACTTGCGCACAAAATCCAAAATCTGATAATTTAACCCTACCGTCGGCAGTCAGAAGAATTGAGTCAGATTTAATATCTCGATGAATAACACCTTGAGAATGTAAATACTCGAGTGGTTTAAGGCACTGTGAACAAACTGTCGCTATTTGACTCTCATCCATACGTGAATGTGTTACAATATCCGTTAATGCTCCGCCTTCGAGATATTCCATGACAACCCATAATTCATCATCAACGAGAAAACTGTCATACATCTCAACTATATTTGGATGATGATAATCTCTCATGATAACCACCTCGTTGAATAATAATTCTCGCCTCTGTTGTTTTCTGAGATCCATTTTTTTCACCGCCACCTGACGATGCAATGCCTTGTCCGTGGCAATACAAACTGTGCCCGTACTACCTTCGCCAATTTTCAAGAAATTTTCCAAATTCTCACGTGGATCACCACGACTAACAACCATTTGTAATGCAGCTCTAAATTGTTCATGTGTAAGCCTCTGATCGGCATTTTGCTTATTAACATTATTCGATGTTCCTGACGTTGAGCTGACTGCCAAATTTCCCGATGAAACGGCACTCTTCATATTTTGATTTTGATCTGGAACAGAAGTACCGCTGGCAATTGTTGACGATGTGGCGGATTTTGAAAGATTGTGCATGGATTGTGAACTCTCTATTGGTTTATGGAAATGAGTGTGAAGTGATGATTGATTCTCAGTGACTCCATAATTTTGCGAATGTTTGTTCACATTGTGTGAACTCAATTGGCTCAATGGTCTTTGCGATGCAATTGATCCAACTGGAGATACCTTGGGATGCATATTATGAAGTAGCATATTATGCGTTTGTTGTCGATCTCTCATTGACGGGTCCATTTTATTAACCTGTTTGAAAAATTCATGATTTCATAAATTTACATAAAGGGAAAGTTAAAAATAGAAATCATTTTTAGTTTAATATATTCAATAATTTACCTGGAAATTTCCATTGTATTGACCGGATGGCACCGGCATGGTGGGATTCATTCTTTGTAATTCGTGATCGGGAATCTGTGATATATTTGTATTCATTGTCGGACTTGGAATACTTGGAATTGGACTTAAATTTTGGAAATTTAATGACAAATTTGGCGCATTTGATCCCATGTGCGTTAAATTGGGCGATGACTGCATATTAGGATTGAGATTCTGTAGGTTTGGAATAAGGCTGTGGTGATTGGAATTCATTGTTGGTCCAACATGCGGAGAATTTTGACGCATTTTCTCCGGATAACCGTGTGATTTTGCGAAATTTGAATACGCTTGAAGTTGAGCCGGACTTGACATCTCTTGTCCTTCCGGCACGGAAGGAGGAAGATTTGAATTATTTCTGTAAAAAAAAATGCAAATAGATGTCAAAATTTTTTCGTTAATTGATTAATTAAAATAACATACCTGTAGTCTCGTCTGAGTCTAGGTGGACTAGAAGATCGGAGCGAATTCGATCTAGCGACTGTGCTAGTTTTTGGCAATCCATTTTCGGTATTTTTGTCACCGGGTGCGAATTTTCCAATTCTCGGATCATTGTGTCCTCGCACTATTGTCTTTAAATCGAGAATTTCCGTTGGTGTAATTTCACTTGGATCAACAAGCGGTAGAGGACGATTTGTAGACTTGAGTATTTGATTGTTGCCAACAATTGACGCCCATTGCAATGGTAGACCGACAAATTTTCCTTCGCGTTTGTCAAATCCTGTATGAACTCTATGCTCAAAATTCGTCGGTGTCGATATTTGGGGCTTCTTTTTCTTTTTGGCAAACATTCTGAAAATCAATCGAACATTAAAATTTCGTAACATTTTTTAACATGTTAATTTAATTATGCTTTTAGTCGTGAACAAATTAGATGAGATGTTTGTTTTTTCTAAGGTTTTCCTGCAATTGTTGCACAATAATCCACTAAAGTACTTATAAGAATAAATAAGAAACAGTAGAAAATCAATTCTGTTGTATAAAGTCCTAATTTTTTAGTCAAAATGTTTTCAAAAGTATTATTGTTTCAGTTGACTGAGCACTAATTAGTCTCTAATTCAACCAACTGGAGCAAAATACTTGTTATTTATGAGCACTAATTAGTCTCTAATTCAACCAACTGGAGCAAAATACTTGTTATTTATGAATAATTAAATTTCTTTGAAAATAACATTAATGAGAAAAGGTATGATTTTTGGTCATTAAACATTTTTTTTAAATAAACATTACTGCAATTCTCGTACTTGAAAGTTAAATATATATGATTAGCAGTAGTAATTAATAAAAAATGATACTTACTCAAAAAAGTATGAGCCCTTTGGAAAGTATCAATCCTTGTCAGAGAGTCTGATTGTGTCACTCCTTATTACGAGAATGAAACACCTTCACCTTTTGTATTCTTTTTCTTGAGATTTTTGGGAGCGTCATATGCCGAGAATTTGATGATTTATGTCAATATTCGAAAGTAGCCTCAGGACAGGTGACATTGCACAGTTTAATTGTGTGAAATTTAGGAAAAACGAAGGGGACCGGGGGAAGCCAAGTGACAGCAACGCCTATTGAATTGTGATTTGTTACTTCACTATTTAAAACGAATAATTTTCAAAGAAATTTTTGTCTCGCGATACAATTGCATGATAAAACTCGCACATTCTAGTCCATTAGAAATCACAGTAACTTTGGAATTTCATTAAAAAACTTGAGGAAAAATCATTGCAAATATGCCGTTTCCTTACTTTCTTTGCGCACCACACGGCCGATTGAGGAAGCTTCACAGGTATTCAGGTATTCACCGCTCCCGTGGGTTCCATGAATGTGTGTTGAGTACTCCAATTGCAATATTGCATGCAGAAACACCTGTAATTTCCTTTAATAAAGTGTCTACAGTTTACTGACACTATAAATAAAGCAGTCATTTTTCTGGACGGGAAAAATATTTTCTTGACGATTATAATCACAACAGTTTCATTAAGAATGAAAATATTATTTTAAAATAAACAAACAAATAAAAAACAATTCTTTTTCTAATTAGTTTATCAAATTTAATATTTTTAAATAGCGTAAAATGGAATGAAACTAAAACAAAACATTTTAAACACAATATTTAAATTAAGAAAAAAATTATTTATTATAATTTATTTATTATTTTTATTAAAAATATCTGTAAATGTAAATTTTAATCCTCAAAATTGTATTTAAAGGGTTTTTCATAACTCATAAACTATAAACAAGGGTTGGGTTGTTTAATGATGTTATGGTTGGGTAGGTGCAACTTGAAGAAATATTAATAGTGTTTGTTTTGATTGGTGGAAAGTATTTTCGGAAATTTTACCTACCAATCAAAATGCTTGTATTCAGAGATGGGTACGTATTTTAGAGTCTGGTTACATTATTTTACGTCATATACGTCAGAGTAAAAATAGCGCCATCTGATGAACGTTTCAAGTGACACCTGTAGTACGCACATAACCTAAAATATTCTCTGTCAATACCTACTGTCAACATTGTCAGGTCCAGTTCAGTATGAGCATTCATTTGCTTCGTTTGTAAAAGTGTGAGCGTTAAAGAATTAAGAGTAGTGTTAAAATTATGGGCTCATTGAGAGCTGAGGCTTCTATTTTTTTTAATTAAAACTATCATATTAAATCACTTAAAGGAGACGAACTTCCCTGGGTCACAATTATCTTCAATTAAGCACAATTTTTACGAGGTAAATACAATATTTTCTTATTTACTTTATATTCATCATTGTCAAGACATATATCCCTTTGTTCTTTATCGTTCTTAAAAATTTATTTTTTCAACTGAGAAAAGGAAAAGTTCTTATATATCATTCCTGACAAATGTTCAATAATAACGAGTTTATTTTCAAATAAAAATTGATGTTTTTGTCATTTGTTCAGTAATATTTTTTGAAAATAATAAATTAAAATATTTGAGTGAATGAAAAAGTTAATTTTACATTTTCGGTAAAATTGTCTTGTGCATGAAATTTATTGTCAAAGAAGTAAAGACGTATATGTCAAACATGACGTTTCATTATTATTTTGGAGCAGAGTAGGGACGCCCTAGTGTTCAAAGTTCAATTTGAACTCCATTAACAATAAAAGTTTCATTATCGTAATAGCAAAAAAAACTCTTATCGACACTTATTTACTATAAATTGTTACTGATTATGTAACAAGCGTTATCATTCTAGAAATTATTGATAAATTAATAATGAAAATCGAATTGGACTAATTATAGATTATATAAGAAAAACGATGCATTTATGACCCTATCTACGCAGTTGAAAATTATTCCGTTTTATTTTCAGCATTGGCTCCAATTAAAATGTAGTGCAATTTTTAAAAAAGGATTTTTACGATTTCCTCGTATTTATTCAGAGCATAAGTGCACTTACTGTTCACAGAAAAATAAACATGTGTACATTAAAAAAAAAAATTCTGACGTAGTAGAAATGCAAATAACAAGTCCTAGATGTTTTTCAATTTAATTGTCAAGGCTGACGATGATTTTTATTCTTTTTAAGTCCATATGAATTTAAATATCAACCTTGATGTTTAAAAATGATCGGAAAGATCATTTTACGACTTTTGCGAAAATTGAATTTTCAAATATTTTGAATAAAGTTTGAAAATGAAAATTTTACAAAACAGTTTTTTCAACTAATAGGTAAATAAATAGATATTTCATTATAATTGAAGAATCAATATAACCAATTAAATATATAAAAGAAATAATTATTTTTATTTATAATAATGACTTGGATCTTTATACACCTGTTGATTCGTCACGTAACTACATACTGAAAATAGCAGATTAAAAAAACGCAATAAAGAATTTTTTTTATAAAAAGAACATTTTTTACATTTTGAAATTATCATTAAATTTTTTATTTTATTGTTTTCTGAATATTCTTTAACACAATAATAATTTAAAAAAAAAAACTGGAAAATTTAGAGATATGAGCGAATTTTTTTTAAATTTCCATAGATACCATGAATAGGATTCATTAAAAAAATGTCAAATAAATCAAATTTTGTTTAATTAAAAAAAAATAAGATCAAAGTCTATTTTTATTTAAAAGTTCTTTGTCATATACAAGTTTTGACCTCACTTAAACGTACTGACGTCAAGTTTAAATCGCTTGAATGCTTAACTTATTGTTTATTCAAGATATGAAGATAAATGAAAAGACAAAAACATGTAAACAAAAAGAAAAAAATGCATCTAAACGTATTAATAAAATATGAATGTTAAATAATACATAATTTTTATGATAAATTCATAATATATGAATGTAACTCATTAGATATTTCAAAAAAAAAAATTTAATTTTTTAGTAAATAAAAATATTATTTATTTTTCCCTACTTTACTATGAAATTAGCAAATTTTAAATTTACCATTATGACCTTCACTTTTTCAAGAAGTAGAAAATAATGATTATTCATTACTCTTATCTAATTTCTATTTCTTTCATATTTTTTTTATATTATATATGGAAGTATTTTTTACAAACAGATAAGTCTAGGAAATATTGCTTCTGTTTACAGCAAAGTTAACACGTTTGCGTATAAATAAAAATCAATTTTTATCATCACCAGTTATTTATCATCATAAATTTTATTTAAGTTCTCGGCAAAATTTTATCTAATGGTGCGTTAATTTTTCTATGTATTTGCGATTTCATTTTTTATTTGTGATAATTTTTTGAAGAATTTAAGCAAACATTGAAATTATCTTATATACTTAAATTTGATAACTTTAAACGTCCACTTTATTTTGAATTGTTGGCACTGGCACTTGGCCAAATCGTTCAAATCTTTGTAGCATTTACGGTAAATTAGTGAATTAAGTTGATGATAATGTCGCACTTCAAGGATTTATTAATTTAGAATTTATATTTTAGATTGATTATTATGTAATTTTCGACCTTTTGATATTTTCGAATTTATAAAAATTGAATATCAACTATTTGACTTAAATGAATTATTATTTATTAGTATTATTTACTGTTAAATTTTTTTTTAGGAAGTGTGACGACAGCCCACTCTTCCTTAAGAGGGTGGTACATGGTGGAAGGGAAGAGAAAATTTTGATCCGCAAAAAGCTGAGGAATAATTAAAACTGTTCAATTTCGGAAGGAGATGAGCGGTCATGCCGCAGCCGGTCCTGTCGAAAGCAGCCAAGCGGTTCTCGAACGATTTCAAGTTACTGTCTTATCAAATATGACAAAAACAGCACCAGTAACTCTCACCGCTTCGTCCGTTCCAGAAACAAAACTCGATACCATGGTGATGAGAATATTTACACACTTTAGAAATTTAATATTTATCGATTGACAATTTTTCATGCTTTAGAAATTCCGAAACAAATTCAAAATAGAGAAGTTTTATTTTGAAATTAATTGGAAACTTTTTTTTGTCTTATTAGGAGAATAATAAAGGAATATCAAATACCCAGAGGGTATGGACAAGTCTGCTGGCAGGAGCGGCTGCAGGAGCTTTGGCCAAAACAACTATTGCGCCTCTCGATCGTACAAAGATTAATTTTCAAATATCAAAGAAGCCATATTCTGCAACCGCTGCTATTGAATTTATTGTCAATACTTATCGTAATCATGGCCTCATTAGTTTATGGCGAGGAAATAGTGCGACCATGGTCAGAATCATTCCTTACGCCGCCATTCAATTTACAGCTCACGAACAATGGAAAAGGATATTGCACATTAATGGTCATGATTCGTGAGTAAATTTTATCCTATTTTTCAATTCTCTGAAATAAAATTATTGTTTCTCAATTATTACTATTTATCCGCAGACCATCGGGAAAGAGATTCTTGGCGGGATCATTGGCAGGCGTTACGTCCCAGGGGATGACATATCCATTGGATTTGGCCCGAGCGAGAATGGCAGTGACTGACAAGGACGAATTCAAAACACTGCGAAATGTGTTTGTTCAAATCTATAGGCGAGAAGGCGTTTTAGCTTATTATCGAGGATTCACTGCAACGATATTGGGAGTCATTCCATATGCCGGTTGCAGTTTCTTCACATATGACACTCTGAAGAATCTACTGGCTGGTAAGTTGATTCATTGAAAACTTTTTTTTACTTAAGGCCACGTAGTAGCATTTGCATTGCTTGAGAATAAAAATGTAAATTCGAGAAAATACCCCCCATAAGTAAAATGAAAAGAATGAAAAAGAAAGGAAAAAAAATTGTTTCGCGCAATTTTTGAGAATATTGCAAGCAAAAATGCTGTGACAAGTACCGTTTCACGGTCAAGGCCTTACTTACTACTTTGATAGAGACGCTTGTGCACAGTCCATGACAACTTTTAAGTGTATACTTCATATTGGATGATGACGTGTCGGTAAACAGTGTACACAACAAATAGTCCTGGATTGATGGCGCTTTCCGGTCTGGCATGTGGGGCAGTCGCTGGAGTGGTTGGACAGACGAGCAGCTATCCTCTGGACATCGTTCGCAGGAGGATACAAACATCAGCTGTCAAGGGTCAATACTACCGGACTGTCATTAAAACCACAACCAAGATTTATACGTAAGTATTTTTTAAATATCTAAAAAGAAAAAAAAGTAAACTAAACGTAGAAAAATATTATTATTATAATAAAATTTAAATTTCAAGAAGAAATAAAAACATTTCGTTCAGAACTTTAGAGACATACTTTACTTTAATTGAATTTTTTTCTTATTCGGTTCATAAAGTACGAATTAGTTTTATTATATAATAATTTCAAAATGTTAGGGAAGCATTTTTTTAACTACAAAATTAAATTGCGAAATAGTTTCAAAAAATAATGATTTATTTTGCTTTTAGAGAGGAGGGTATAATGGCTTTCTTTAAAGGTTTAAGCATGAACTGGGTGAAAGGTCCTGTGGCTGTTGGAATTAGTTTTACGACATATGATGTGATTCGTGATACGCTTAGAAAAATTATATGTTGATTTCGATTCTCTTAAAAGATTAAATTTTGAGAAAAAATTAAAAAATGAGAAGAAAAAAAAACATTTAAGTATATCAAAATTAGCATTAAAGTTCTATTTCTTTATAAATTCTATGAATTAATTTAACAGATATAAATCTTTAAACAATAATTAAAGGCAATAAGCTTTATTTGTAAATATTTTTAAAAACAATCTGTGTTAAAAGAAAGGAAAATTGTTTGTTTAAATTTTATCGTTAAGTGATAAAAAAAAAATTTCTAACAAAGAGAAAAAAGAAATTCTTTCAAAAATATTCAATTTGAAAGGAATGTGTTTGTTCTTTGTTTTTTGAAGAACATCTTTAACAACATTCGAGAGTGTTACAAATTTTGTACATACACTATAAAATAAGCACTAAGTAAAATCAACTTAGTATATTTATTATCAAACGATTATTACTCGTAAAATCAATGATTATTTTTGTATTTTATTTTCTTTAAAAATGTCTGTCCTATTAAATGTTACATTTTAATTTTATTATTATTATTATTATTATCAACAATCTATATTGAGAATGTAATCTTTTCCGCGGTACACTGAAAGAAATTAATTAATAATTATTATTTAAAAGTGTAATTTTTGGGGGAAAAAATATTAATTTCTATATATATAATTTTAGATAATTTTTAGTACCAATTTATTAAAGTAATGTTTAAAAAGAAACTGAATTATATAATTTTTTTTATCATTAAGAGTAAAATAGTTATTACGGAAATATTGAAAAAGAATACAATTTTTTATATTTCTTTTTAATATTAAGGATTAAAAATTTGGTAATTAATTTCTTACGGTGGGCATTTCAATCAATACTAATTCAATTGAGACTTTTAACTGACAATATCTTGTTATTGCACAATTTGATTATGACTAATGTTGGTTAATGGATATAATTTTTCTATAATGAAATATGTTTGTTATCGTTTTCCATCGAACATTAAAAAGAAATGTTGCAATATTTTTATATCGTGTTAAGCTTATCCCTATATGTACAAATTACTTTTAGTAGACAATTATATAAATCACTTTATGTTTAATTACTGTGGGTTTTAAAATTGTACTGCGTTTTATGATCAATTTATAAAGTTATTGTCTTTTCTTTTTAGGTAAAATCTTTTACGAATTGGAAAAAGTGAATTAAAGACTTAAATAAATTTATTAGAAATTAAAAATACAATTAATTATATATGAAAGTTTATTAAATTTAAAAATAAATTGCTTTTTAATAAATAAACTTTTCATTTTATTCGCTAAAGAATGAAAATTTTCTCCTATAAAAAAATTCATTTTTATTAATTTAAAAAAAAAACTGTGAATTATAATTCACTGATCGTGGGAGAAAAAAATGGACGATTCAACAAAATACACTGAAATTATTGGTATGTTATATACCATTGTCGTTCCGAGATACGAATAAACTCTCATGGTCCAAAGGTCCAAAAAGAACCTTTTACATTCCAGGCGACCTATAACGCAGATTCAATTAAATTTACACAACAAAAAAATTATAAATTGTATAGAAAAACTAAAATTTCTCCGAAAAAATGAAAATCTAGATGAAAGAAATGAATAAATAGATAGTTTCGAGTTTTCGCACATTTTTTTTTACCTGAAAAAATTTTTATCGAATTATAAATTCGTGGATAGCCTTTATCTTTATTTTGGTTTAGTTTCCTGATCGTTGACGTATCTTATATAAATTTCTTGTTCATCCGTACCGCCTGGTGGAATCTCGGCATCATTTAAATATGAAACGCCAATTGCAAGAACTGTTCCGTCTTGACTGAAACTAAGAGCGGCTACACCTGCGTTATATCTGTGGAATTGACATAATCGTTTTTTGTTAAAACCATCCCAAATATTCACGTATCCATCGGAACCACCAGTTGCAAATGTATTATACACGGAATGAAAACTAATGGCATTGACCGGATAAATATTCTCCACATTATTCTCCTTTATCCTGTGGCATTTAAAGGCGTACTTCTTCTTTTGTGCCTCTGGTGTTGTATCTAAATATTCGACTGCAACACGACCCTCTATGCTACTCAAAACGTAGCCCTGAAAAAAATTATATACATTAAAATTAACTTTTATTGACAGTCAAGTTAAATTTTTCTTTATTCTAAAATAATTTTTTTTTTTTTGGTACCAAATTTATTAAATATATTATGTTTACCTGTTCGTTAGGGAATCCCTTGATACATCTTGTTTGATATTTCAAACTGCTTTCGCGACGTTGAAACATACCGGCCATATTTCTCAAATCCCATATACACACTTTTCGTTTAGCTGTGCCGACAACGAATTTATCACCGCAGACCGATAAAGCTAGAACTACATCAGGTTGAAGATAACTTCCCACACACGTAGGACTCCTTGGATCCCAAAGTTTTACCGTAGCATCCCAACCACCAGTTAATATTGCGTTTACTGCCGCACAGTATTCCACTTTTCTAATGGGTTTCTCATGTGCTCCCATTACGGATTCTATCAAATTGTTTACATTAAAAACAATTTCAAATGACAGTGTGAAATAATCAGTAATATAATAATTCGAAATTACCTGTATTTGTATTAATATCGTACATTTTTAAAGTGTTTCCTAAACCGCCACTATAAGCGTGTACTGCATCCTAAAAAATATTTTTAAAAATAACAAAAATTTAAATGAAATAAATAAGAAATAAAAAAAAATGTGAATTTGTAAATTACCTGAAATGCAACATCCAGAACTGGTGAATCGTGATTATATTTCACTCTCAGAGAATTCGCATGAATATCATACAATCGAACAGTACTGTCCCATGAGGAAACAAGAAGAAATTGTGTTGAATTTGGACCAAATTCCACAGCTGAAATTGCATCCGTTGGAGCATTTTTTAATTTAAATTCCGTACGAGATTCCATTTTGGTATAAATCTATAAAAACAGGAAAAAGAATGAAAAAAGTATATAATTTTTACATATTACCTAACCTCAAAATTTTAAAAAATTACCTTCTTCTGGACTTTTCACTTATTGAATTACAATTAAATTGAAATTAATCACTTCTCTATCAGTTCCCTAAGTAATGCAAAATTATCTACACCTGGAAATGGTATTTTTAATAGAAAAATTTAATTTTTAATGGCTTGTTTATAAGCCATGATATAAACGATATAAACTATACAAATACAAACGTACAAACTGACGATTAAATTATCGACAGTGGATCACAACATCAAAGAAATTCTGCTAGATGTCATTGTCTGTTAAAGTCTAATTAATTTTTTCCCAATAAAATTAAAAACTTTTTACTATAAATAAACAAATTTTTCTTATTTTTAAATTAATTTCGAATTTATTTATTTTGTAACAGTGCATTAATTGTTTGGAAACATAAAATCTCATAAAACCTAGTAATTAAAAAGTTAGGTTATGTTGTAAATTTCACGGATTTCACGCAATCCGGCAAAAATTATTATGTGTATTTTTGGTATTTTTTAACAAATATTTACTAGTTTTTAATAAAATTTCTATTATTTTGTATATATTAAAAATGTTTTCACGTCTTAAAGTAAGCAAGTATTCTCACATGATTTCAAAATCATGCATAATAACACAGGTAAATATTGCAAACTTTTGAGGTTATATTCTCATTTTATTTATGTTTAATGATACTTTTTATTTTATATATAATATTAAGTCATTAAAATACATAATTTTTCAAGTATTTTATTTGTTTAATGAATAAGAAATAACCTAGTTAATAAAATAATTATATTTTTCAGTCATATTCTCAAAATAGGGCTCTACATGTTTTTCTCAGAACAAAAGACCTTGCTAGAAAAACGAATTATTTGGAATGTTTCTCGTCCTCGTCGATTAATAATACAAGTTTCGTACGATTTTCAAGTACGAATTTTACGCCCGTTATACCTGTCCAAGAAGAATTACCTCTAATTCCTGGTAAATTGAGAAATAATCGCACTTTGACGACTATCTGCATTTAAAAAGTCATTATCAATCTTGTAAAATTAGTTACTTATTGTATTTCATTAATTGTAATTTTACAATTAGATGCCCCAATTATACCACCGGAAATAACGGGAGTAATTGGAGAAGCATCTCTTCAAAGTTTTGGATTAGGATCGTATTTTACTCCAATTGGATGGATACAACATGGTCTGTACACAATGCACACAACCTGTGGACTACCCTGGTGGACAACGATTGTTATTGGTAATTATAGCAAAAAAAAACTTTTGATTTATGTATAAAAATTTTCTTTTTTCACAGTTTTTGTATTATTTTAGGAACGATAGTTTTAAGATGCGCCACATCGCCTTTGTTTTTAACAATGCAAAGGCATCTTGCACTTCGTAATGTGCATAAAAAAGAATTATCGTACTTTGATAGAAAAAGGAAAGAGGCATCAGAGAACAATGATCAATTTAGAGGTAAATAAAATAAGAGACAAAAATTTTAATTTCATTGACTGTATTCCTATTTGAAAAATTATTATTTTTTAATTTCAAAGTCAACTTGTATATGCAAAAACAAGAAGTATTTTTCGCCAAAAACGGTATGTTGACAACGATGAAAATGGGAATTTACTCTGCTATACAGGTATACTAAATGAATTGAAATTGAAATAGAAATAAACACAAGTAAAAATTAAAAAAAAACTTGTTTGCTATTTTTCTAAACAGGGTGTTTGTTTTGCCTCGTTTTTCTTGGCAATAAATAAAATGGCAAATGTTCCATTACCAAGTTTGAAGGAAGGTGGTTTTGCTTGGTTTGTTGACTTAACTGTAGCTGATCCCTATTACATATTGCCAGTGATTACTAGTATGTCTACTGCTTTATATTTATACTTGACTCCAACTCCAGCAGCAGTAGCAACCGTAAACATGGAAAATTTACAGAAACTCAAATATGTCTTTCCTGTTATTGGTTTAATAATCATGATCTATCTTAAATCAGTAAGTATATTTTTCCTATTCTTTATTAAAATCATTTAATTTAGATAATTATAGAATTATTCGAATTTTATTTTACAAAGTATTTCTTAAACAGTTTGATAAAATAAATAGCTACAAAATACTTGAAATTTGTTCACAGGCTTCATTATTTTATGTCATAACTTCAACGTGGCTGACATTTCTATTTCAAGCTTTACTAAGAGTTCCAAAAGTAAGAGCTTGGTGTAATATTGCACCAATAGTAAAGCATCAACCTCATGAGGTTGGCGGTGCATTAAAAGATGTAAATGTGTCAATTTTGGAATCTATCAAGAATGGTAAACGATGAAAACGTCCCTTTACTTGAATTATTATATATATATAAAAAATATTTTATTTATAAACAAGAAAACTATTATTATAGAAAGTATTATTTGAAAGTGAATTATAAAAAAATATATTTGTTTACAGGTTGGAAGAGTATGAAGAAAAATAGGGGACAAAGAGCTGCCGAAAGTGCGGATCGAAAACAATTTCAAACTGCTGGCAGAGGACCTCTAATTAAAACGTATAAATATGATCCAACGAAAGTTACAATGCATAAAAGGAATTAAACAATAGCATTTTCAAATGTTACAAATATTGTAAAATAATAGCGTTTACACATTTTTTTTATTGATAAGGTTAACCACTGACATTATAAGGCATGGTAATACGATTGTCAACGTTTAAAAAATAAAAATTTATTAAAAAATTTTTTATTTTCAATTTTTTAAATATAAGCGCCAATAATTTGTTTAAGACAAAAATTCTCTACTTTAACAACAATGAATAAAATGCGCAACAGAAAAAGGCGGGAATGTGCGCAAAATGTCAGAAATACATAACCTTAAAAAAAAGAGGAAAGTGTGAAACAGTAAAAAATTAGTGTAATAAACTTGATTAATTAACACAAAACAAATTGTGACATTTAGTAATTTAATTTGTTCCATAAAACAATATTTTCTTCATGAAAAAAAGTAAATATTTGTTACGAATTTACGAAATTTATTTATATAAACAAGAAGAAGTAAAATTTTCCAGATAGAATTAAAATAAAATTGTTAAATGAAGAAGTTTTCACGAAATTTGTAAAAATGATAATTAAATTTGAAAAAGTGATAAGTTGTTCTTCGGAGAATTCATCATATCCAGCAAAAAATCTTTTAGAATATTGTTCAAATTCAACCTGGAGGTGTGCAAAACCTGGTGAATCGTTGGCGACAGTTATTTTTCAACTTACAGAACCCTCTTGCATAACAGGAGTTGAAATTGGAAATTATCGTTCGTGTATCGTTATCGTTAATGCCTCAACATCATCCGAACCTGACAATTGGATACCAATAATAAATCATCAATTCCTGTCTCACGATGAAGCCGCCAATGGAAAGTTCAAAGACCAGGTGCAAATATTCACCAAAAAGGAACTTAATCCCGATAATTTGAAGATTAAATTCGATCGTGTCAAAGTCACATGTATGCAATCGGCAAATCCAAGAGAAGTTTTTGGTTTATCGTTTTTTATATTGAGAACCGAGGTTGTTGTTGACATGGGATTGGATATATTTGGTCGATTTAAAATGAAGGATACCAACGATGAAAAAGAGAGTACAGTCGATAGATTTAAAGAAAAATATCTCAAATTAATGGGAAATAATAAACAGGGAAACTATAAGGATGAATTGAAAGATAAAATCAAAGAAAATGGTATAAGCGATTTTCAGAAACGACAGGAGGCGGAACGTGAACATAAGAAGAAACCATTACTCGAAAAGTTAGAAGCCGGAAAAGCAGACGAGGTCTTTGGAAAGGCAAAAGACAAAAAAGATCCAGAGCCTGGCATTTCTAAAATTGATATTCCAATTAATGGCAAAACGAGAGATGATTTTAATTCAAATTCAAAGACTGTCGTGAGAACTCCTTTTGGTGATGTTGTTCCCGCTTCGACGTCAAAGGCAAAAGAAGAAAAACAAAAAATCGTCAAAAAACGATCTATAAGTTCTGATGAATCCGATGATGAAGCGACAAGTAACAAAAAAGTGAAATGCAACAAATGTCAAACAGAATCCAAAGACGAATTATGTAAAGTTTGTAAAAGATTGCCTCCACCAGATATTGTCTCGAATGAAACGAGAAAACCGACTCCAAAAAAAGTCATCAAGCCCACAAGACCTAAGAAGAAATTTGAAGAACTTTTCCAGGGAATCAGTTTTTCTTTAAGTGGATACGTGAATCCAAAAAGAGATGAAATCCGAAGGAAAGCTTTGAAAATGGGAGCCAAGTATATTGTCGATCCAAATACAACTGATAAATTATGCACCCATTTAGTGTGCGCTTTTAAAAATACTCCAAAATATCAACAATTCAAGGATCATTCGAAAATTGTTTCTCACAAATTTATAGAAGATTGCTTCGAAAAGAAAAAAAGGTATGTAATTTATTTTCACTGATAAGTTTAAGTTTCTCAAAAATGAACTAACAAGGAAATAATTTTTTCCAGAATTCCATGGAGGCGATATGCTCTAGATAAAAACGAGAGGGATAATTCTGACAGTGAGGATGAAATTGTTGGCATTGGAAAATTCATTCCCTCTGAAGATGAAGAAGATGCTGATAGCGATGATGATTTTAAGCCTTATGACGAAGAAACCGATGAAGATTACGATTCAAATGATTAAAAATGTAAAGGTACGAAACAATAATTAAATAAGTCCTTTTACTATATATAAAATAAATTATTTAATCGTTTACAATTAAATAATTTACCAAAAAAATTATTCTGTTCTGTAGAAAATGTAACACGTGAATTTTTGATAATTCTGTACATAAGATGTAATTTTTGTACGAATGAAGTGTTTAATTTCTAATAAATATCATAAAATAGTTTTTCATCAATTAAGTCTAATTATTTTATACGTGTTTAAAGCGTAATTTTGATACAGATTTTTTTCAAACATAAACATAACTTTAAGAAAGTGAGGTTAGGATCGTAGATTTTCAAGTTTTTCACGATTTTCACCTGTTTTGTGCGTTCATTTTTAAATATTAATACAAAATTTACCTTTGGCTTGAAGAATTCAACAATTTTTGGTTAGATCATCAAAATTTTTTCTTCTAAATTCCATTTCGGCAAAATAATAAATTTGAATTATAAACACAACACACAAACACTGACAGGAAGCGGAAGTTTAATGGCGAACATTCCCGATTTCGGAAAATCGAAATAACACGAACAATCCGGTAATGGCGCAAGTTTGAGTTGTCAAAAGTGATCAGTAATACATCATTAAAAAACAGTAAAAATGGCAGACGATTTAAATAATACCTTTGGATTTGAATTGTTAAACAAACTGTACGATACACAAGTTACAAAGAAGGAAGATATTCTTGTTTTATTTGTGCACTGGTATTGCATTAAAAATGGCTTCAGATGCATCGGCCTGGGTGACTCAGTAAGTATTCATCAATGTTCTTACAAATTAGATGAAACCGGCTAATTGTAATATTTGATTTATTATTGTAATTTCATCATTTATGAGAGTTATAAATTATAATTTTGCCCGTGTAAAATATAAAAATCCCCAAGTATCATAACCTATAAAAATGTAAGTATTTTTTTGCGCATTATTGAAAACTTCGCAGTGGTAAATATTTTTTATGTTTTGATTTTGTTTTTTGATGAGAAATAATGATTAATTGTTGTATAAATATATACAATAATAGTTGTGTTGTATTTTTTAACGAATTTTTTTTTCATTTCAGTCAAAATTATTAACGGAATTCTAAATTGTAATTAAATTTTTCAGAAAACACGTGATCCTGGGGAAAAAGGTTCTGAATTATTACCTGAAGGTTGGAATCAACAACCGAATTATACACTTCGTTATGTCTTCAAGGATAAACTCTACATTTTGCTTGGAACAAAATCCGACACAGATTTCTTATTGAATTTATTGGTAATCACTTTTCTTTAAAACAGTTTTAAAACAATTTCATTTTTATTAAAATTGAATTGTTTTTTAAGCTTTGATTTTGTTTTAAAAAAAAATTGACCTAATTTCAGAGGGTAGAAGGAAATGAAGCATCGAGCATTCAATTTCCGATCGAAACAACTGTTAATAATCTACACGGTTCTCTGGAAATTTTGATGCCAACGTATCAAACAACATTAAATACTATCGAAAACGATCTTATTGCTCCGATTTATAGGAATAGAAGTGAAAATTCTACTCAAACTTCTCAGTCGACAAACGAAGAAAGAAATATTCTTGAACAGCCTTATGGTCCTTATCCGGTACCTGGTCTTCCATCTTCTGTACCAAGGTGGTAAATATCGTATCGATTTTGCTTGAGCAATCCTTTATCTGGACAAAATCATTTAATTTTTTCAATTTTTTGATTTTGGTATTACAAATTTTACAATGCAAAGGAATAATAATTTAAATAATAGTGATTTAAAAAATACCAATATGTGAAGATTTGTAAGTGCTCAAAGTAATATCGATGCGAAAATATTTTCATTTCCAAAAAATAATATATTACGATGTTCGTAGATAAATTACAACATCCATGACGATTATTAGCTTCAAATTGATTTTGGAATTCACCTGGAATTTTCCAGAAATAAAATGAAAATCCTAATTCTTTAGGATTCAAATTCCGTATGAAGAAATATTGAAGTAACTTTTTATAAAAAGACATTCTTAATTTGTAATCTAAAATTGTTTTTTTTTTAATTTTAAATTTACAGTTCAATTTGCCTAACTAAAAATTTTCCTCGAATCGCAATTTTAAAAGAGTAAATATTTTTATATTTATTTTAATTTTTAACTATGTTCAAGGCGTCCTGATGGAAGTTTGAGAAGTATTGGCGCACAAGATTTAGATCCTCTTGGAATAGGAGGAGGAGGTGGAATGCTTTTCGATCCGTTGCGTTCACGTCCAACTCTACCTAGAGATCCTGGAGGCTTGGGTATTCCTGGAAGACTACCTCCGTAATAAGCAAAAATTAAAATATTTTTATTTTTATGGTCTATTTGCTATTTGATTTAAATTAAAAAAAAATTGTTTTTTCCAAAAATCCGAATAGACCGTAATAAAAATTATTGTAATTAAATAATATTTTCAAAAATTTTTCACATTTATTAACAATATTTGCTTTTTTTTAGCGGAGCTGTGCCACCTGGAGCAAGATTCGATCCGTTTGGACCGCCAGACATTCTTCGTCCAAGACTTCCACGAGGAAATCCCGACAACGACCATCTTCCTCCTCCCGGCTACGATGATATGTTCATGTAAAGTAGACATTTTTTTACACATTACAAATAAAAATTACTATTTTTACCAATATATTCTTTTAGCATTAATGAAAAATATAAGTACAAACATTAATTAATAAAAATAACAAATTTCAATTAAATCGATTGAATCAACATTGAAATTGAAGTTAATAACTTTAATTTACAAACTATTATGTTTTATTAATGCAATTAAAATGAACTATTTTGGACTACTAACTAATTACCTAATAATTAGACTACAAAACAAATATTTTTTATTATTGAATCAATATTTAATAAAGAGAAAAAATGTAAAATGTTTTCCTACTAATTGTTGAGAAGGAAACTTAAATTAAAATTAAAATTACGAAAATTAAAATAATCAATAGTTTAAATAGTTTAACTTTAAAAAAATTTGTCGAACTCAGGCAGAAAGTGAACACTTTTTTTTTCTCACAAAATGACTTCCACACAGCTTTATTTCGTTATTGTTTACAATATAACAAAACGGTTCTTTTATAGTTCATCATACAGAGACGTCAAGTTTTTTTATTTGTTTAAAAAAAATTTTTTTTTCTTTTTGAATATAAGATATGGTTCTGCTTTATATAAAATTGACCAATTCTTTTTTTTATATTCAAATTACACAAAATTGACAAATTTCTTCCATTTAAATAACAGAAAATTAAACAATTTTGTGTGGAATTGCAGAAAAACTGAATGCCATTAAAAATGTTAATACTTTCTTTTTAGATAGGAAAAAAAAATAAGAGCTTTGTGTTTTTATTTAAAGAATTCAAGATTAAAAAATAGATTTTTTTTTAATTTTCGAAGATTATTCAGTAAGATCACACAAGGTTTTTTTTTGTAATCTACAAAAAAATCTTCAGACTCGATATTTAATTTTTATCCCCCACTTTTTAAATATGAAAATTTTCCGAGTTTCTGATTAATATATTTTAGATGCTTACTAGAAAATATCATCTGCACTGAAATATAGATAAAAACTATAAGTAGCATTTCGATTCCATTTTTCCCTAATGCGACACAAGTTTCGATTTTTTTTTTTTTTATTATTACTTTTTTTAATAACTTTACATTTGAATTCTTCGTTTATATATACGTATAAAAAAATAAAACAAATATTTCATATACTCAAATTGTTGAAAAATATCTAAACTTTATAAAATACTAAACATTGTTAAAACATTGACATTATATATTATGTAAATTATTAATATAATTATTGTAAATAATAACACAGTTATTTACATAATAAATATTAATAAAAT
Source organism: Leptopilina clavipes (assembly GCA_001855655.1). NCBI lineage: Eukaryota > Metazoa > Arthropoda > Insecta > Hymenoptera > Figitidae > Leptopilina > Leptopilina clavipes. Next base: position 9,798 of record JUFY01028460.1, on the reverse strand, counting down.
TCATTACATAATATATAATTTGTCAAAGAATCGCGAACATTATATGAGATTGGTTGAAAAAGAGAATTTTCCTCTGATTTTATCGAAATCATCGAAATTTACTTTGCTTGAATGCGAAAGAAATAGTTACAAAATACATTTATATTTTAATTAAGTAATTCTTACGAACATATTTGAACTAAATTAAGTCGAAGAATGGTATATATTATCAATATTGGATTTAGGAATCGACACGATTTTTTTTTAATCTTATGAATGACCCTCGTCCCATCCTCTGGTAAAAAATATTGCAGTGCTTTTTTTTCTTCTTTAATATTACAAAAAAAAAGAAAATTGGATTGTGTTCCAGTTTCTGTTTCTTCCTTTTTGTTCTCAAACAACCGTTTTTTCCGAAAAAAATTAAAAACACTCGCTCACTGGAATTAATCACGAAGAAAAATTTTTTTTCTATTTTGTAAAAATTTTACAATGAAGTAATTTTAAATACTTTATATAAAAAAATAAGACAAAAGATTCATAAAAAGGTGTGAAATCTTTTGAAGTTTAATTTATTTTTTTCAGAAAATAGTAGACAATTTGTTTTTGTTTTTTTCTTTTTAAACGGTTGTTTCAGGTCAATAAAAAGAAACAGTCTATATTCTTAAAATTCTTTTTAGAAGTGAATTTGACTATTTTTGAACACAGTTTAGTGTGGTGCGCAGACTCGCTGATAATTTTAGCACAAAATTACATGTAACACAAGTTGTAAAAATTTTTCTTTTTCAGAAAAAAGAACAAGTGTTTATTTTACTTTGTTTTCTTTTTTTGTGTTTAAGTACCAAACAAAGATTCATAAAAAGAGATTAGAGTGAAATTAGATAAAATCATGAGCGAGCTGCGTTTCAAGTGATATATAAATCTGGAGTGAATTACCTCACCTTTGTTTTCACAATTCAACTATTCGTCTTTCGAATTAATGCATATTTTCAAGTCCAATAAAGAGTTAAGTGTCCCACCGGCTCCAAGTGCCATTGGAAATGCAACGTAGCGTCCCTTCATTTGGCGATCTTTGTTCGTGATCATTGAACGAGAGATTAAATACTTGTTTTTTTTCAATACACTACAAATTCGTTAAGACTTAATTATCTTAATTTAAGGAGATCAGCGTTATAAATTAGCTGAGGCTTCAAAAAGAAGCAAAAAAATTGTTCCCAGCATTTTCATTGTACTTTTTTCAATTAATAAACACGGGCCAAGTGAAAATAATAATTAAAAACCGTTTTTAATCCTAATGTGATGTTTGGTAAGGTTCATTGCACAATTAAAAGAGAAAGATGATAATGCAATTGTTAGTAAATTTCAAATTGCTTCAAAAATTCAAAAATTTATATAAAAAAAATTTTTTTTTTAAGTTGATAAAAAATTCTATGCAAAAAGTGAAATCTGTTTCTTTTAAAAGCAATTTTCCGTTTATTTCTCATCTTTCTTCTCCTCGTCGCGCTCCCTAATTCGAAAAAAAAATAATGTACAAATTTCAGACGCTCAAACAAACTTCTCGTAATTTTTTTTACAAATGCTTCTTTTGAGTCGTTTTTTTTTCTTTTTGATAATTTCGCCATCAACGAGAAGAAAATGCGTCTCATTACAAAATATAATTTACAATTCTTTATTAACCTACATTACTATCTGCGTGTGTACAAAACGCAAATAGATAATTTTACTAGTCATTTCTCGCTTTGTTAAAAAAAAAATAAAATAATAATAATAGAAAAAGAGTTTATCAAATACTTGCACGCACGATGAAACACGCTTATCGAAAGATTATCACGGAAAAGCAATCCAGTTTTCTTTAAATAAAAGTTTCGTCGTGTTTGCCCTTCGACGGAAGGTCAATATCAATTTTACTCTGATAGGAATAATATACTTTTTCCAACATTAAAAAAAGATCTACAATTTCACAATACGGCAAATCTCATAATTTTCTCCCCCTTTCTCTCTCTCTCTCTCTCTCTCTCGCAATTTATCACTTGATTTTCAATTTCATTTTTTGACATTGCAAATATCTCAAATTTGTCACTAAATCAAACACAGTATCGTTTGAGAAGAGCAAAACAAAATAATTTTACAATTCTCTTAACACAATAGATCAAAATTAATTGATTTTTTGTTTATCAAAAACCCTAAACTAATTCCTTTCTTGTCATTGGCCAAAAAAATTTGCAGAAAGAAAAAAGATTTAATTAAAAAATAGATATAAAAACATTCAACTGAAGTAAAAAATCATTAAATTCAAAAACTATTGAATTTTCCTTAAATTGATTGAATTTAAAAAAAAAACTTAAACATTATTAAATTAAAAGAAAGATTGAATCTTAAAATAACTGATTAAAAAAAAATAGAGGCCTCTATTATAAAAAGCCAAACTGGCTCCACTAACAAGCGAGAAAACCAGATCAATTTTTTTTCTTAGTGAGATTTCGAAAAATAAAGTGTCCTCATCACTTTATGACTCGAATTACAAATATAGACTTGGTTGCATTTCCATTGACAGATAAATTTCAAGCAGTAACGGCACGACACAAAAATTTGTCGTCTGACGCGTAAACTTATACAATAATGTGTACCAATTAGTATCAATTATTATAGTCGCTTTCAAAAAAGAATTATTTTATCTACTGGACGCAGCAAGAGTTTTTTTGTCCGTTCTTGAGCTTCAGTCGAGACTTTGGACGATACTTTTCCAAATAGGCCAGCTGCTTGGCATTGATAGCACCTCGTCTCTTTCTAAAATTTGCAAAAAAGCAAAATTGTTATTCATTGTTTTCTTTCATCCTTCCTATCTTTTGAATTTCTCAGTCTCCGAACTTTTGTTTTTCACACTGGTTGTTATAGCAAAAAGCCAGTCAATTTCGAAATAGGTATTTGATTATTTTAATTCAAATTTTCTAAAATTCGTTTCCTTAACTTGTGGTCACTCTTAAAATTTTTAATAGGGAAAATTTTATTATTAAAAAATTGGAATTGACTTACTCTCTGATTAAAGCAACTGCGTCTTCATACTTGAGGCCGAGCTCGATCAAAGCAAGAACAACGAGAACAGGTGCCCTTCCAAGTCCTGCTACGCAGTGTACAGCGACGCATGCATCAGGTGATTCTCGGAATCGATTTTTTAGTAATTCGAACCACTCGTCTACAACCTGTGGACCATAAGTAATTTCTAGTTTTTAAACAGTACTAGAAACATGTATAACCTGTTTAATCGTGCACTAAAGACCTGAATTCCAACTTGGATGAAAGATCACATTGCAATATATATATAGAACTTTAACAATCTCCGCTTAGTTATATCACAACAATACGTTCCAAAGTTCTCTCCATTCAACAAAATTTCCTTCAACGTAAAATTTATCAACTTCTACATTTTTAAATTGAAAAAAAGGAAATTCTCCTAATTTTAATATTCTCTTGATTGGTTCTATTTTTAATAACCGTTTGAAAAATGAAATTTCTTCAAGTATTATAGTCGAAACAAATTAAATTCTTATTAAATAAATAAAAATTTATTTAATAAGAATTTAAATTGTTATATTTTTGTTATTTTTTTCCGTTTTTACAATCAGAATTAACATTTTTTTTCTCTAAGTTCAATCAATAGTATAAATTCGAATTAATAAGCCATGGTTTTTTTTCTAATAAAATTTATATTTTTTTTACCTCATTTGGTGGGAAGGTGCCATCATCGAAAACCAAGTCGATGACGTCGATGCCCTCTTGTCTGAGTTCATCAACTTTGTACGTTGGTTCACAAACTCTTACTACTTCTTTAACATTGTGCCTCTTCAGTTCCTGAGGAAAAAAAAATTTTTACTAATAAACAATGTACAATAATCTAAAAACAAAAAAACAAATCCAAAGAGAAAGTGATTTTTATTTATATTCTCATTACCATTATAGTTTTTTATATAATATATATTATAGAAAGTGAAATATTTATTATAATAGAGATGAAAAATTAAGCTAAAAATATTAATTTAGAAAAGAAAAATTCCAGAAAAGAAAAATTTTGAAACACAGAGAAAAAAGAATTTGGACCGAAAAAGTAATTAGAGCTAAATAAAAATAGATTGCAATAAAGTGAGTTCTTCAAAATGAATTTTAAGACGCCATAATGAAGAAAAAACAAAAGACACAGGAAAAAATAATAAACGGAGATACTTACTTGAATAAAAGCATGGATGCTCTGATCGCTGGGCCGATCAGTAATGAGGAACTTCATATTTTTGAATTCAATTTCGGCTGGTGCCGGTCTGATGTCTTTGAACGTCATGTTCATTTCCTTCTTGACAGCAAGAGGATGTGTAAAAAAACCCGTTTCTTAACTCTTCTTTTTTATCTCACGCTCCTCTTTTTTTTCCTTTTCTTTTCTTTCCTTTTTTCTCTATTTCAAGGGAATAAAACACTCCTTTTTGAACCTCAACTACAAATCAAAACAACCACTTTTATCAAGCAACAGAAGTTGGGTTTTTTTTTTCTTTTGTGGATTTAGTCCATAGCTTTCAGTCTTATAAAATGTTGTTTCTCATTTAAACAAAAATTAAATACTCGTTATTTTTATACAGAGGACAGAACAATGGGTTTACATGTAAAATTTGGGGAGGGTGGTTAAGGTGCGAATCTCGCCGAAAAAGGTGAAAAAACTATGTTACATTAGGCGTTGCTGATATGCGCTTTTCTCCCCACTCGGGAGAGGGAACTTCTTTTTTTTCTTTTAGACTACTCGGAAGATTATCTGAAACAAAAATTAATTTACAAATTAATTATTGAACTTTTTCTATACATATTTTCTAATTTACTAATAATTTTATTTCACTAATTCCAGTGTTTACTTAAATCTTACCGAATTTTTCATTTAACAGCATTTCTCACGTTTAAAAAAAAAACGGAATTTTTATCTATTTTCAAAATGAAAGACTCAAACAAATGAAATTAGGCGAACAAATGACATGATAATTCAACTATTATTTTTTTAAAATACAAATTCAGATTAATAATAATTATTGGGTAAATTAAAGTTTTAAGTGAAAAATTAGAAATTCTTGCGATAAATGGATAAAATTAGATAAAGTAAAAAAATAATTTGCGAAAAATAATTTCTTACCTATTTGGCACTGGGTGCTCCCAGATGAGGTGCGTTCGGTAACTACAGTGCCTGCATAAGATAGAGTAAATTAACAATTGCATCTAATAAATTCTTCTATTTCGCGTATGATGACTAGCTGATGATTTCTGACTCTTTCGGGGCGATGTTCCTAGATATTTTCAATATCCTTTCCCTTTCTTAATTTGAGATGGTCTTCCGCTTCTTTGCTTTACTTCAGTGTGTATCTTTGTAGTTTTGGAACACTCGGGCGTTTCTCTCTATTTGTGTTGAGCCTGACAGTACTCTGCACTATCCAGTTGAAACTCCATGTATGTGAGGATGCACTCATCAGGAAACTGTAAATTAAAATTCATTGTTTTACAATCCTGAATATATTAAATTCCATATTAATAAAAAATAATTTTTTTTCACTTGAGAATAAAAATTAACAATTTTTCTCTTTTGGAGATAAAAAAAATTGCGTTTTTTTCTCGGTATTAATTAGGAAATTTTAAACACGGTTTAGTATATAGAAAAATCTAAAAATAATAAAGATCTAAAAACTAATAAAGATAATAGTGAACAACAGTTAGAAACTGATTTGGTTTTTTACGTTTTCAAAAAAGATTGCACCTGCCCTTAAACTTGCCAGAATATTCTCGAGGCTAGGTAATAAATTTTCACGTTGCAATTAACGATATATTTTTAGATTGACGAGTGGATATTTCGGTCGTGTTTACAAGGGAAAACAATCGCTGTTTGTCGACAACGATGTACGAAAGCCAAGTTATCTAAAGCCAATTTTCAAGCTTGCGTGAATTACTTCGGCATGTCCCGTGGGGGATTTACTCATCTTCCAAAAGGAGGAGAAACTCGACACGTTACATCAATAAATTGCGTTTGTCATACAATACATTTATAAAAAAGGCTCATCTCTTTCAAAGTAAAGATCAAATTAAAAATATTCATTTCATTTTTCAATTTTTAATGTTTAAATTCTAAAAAAAAAATGTTCAAATTACATTTTTTGGTAAAAAAATTTTTTTTTTTTTGAGTAATTTGAAAAATTTCCAATATTTTTTTTTATTGAAAAAATAAACACCCGGACGGAATTAAAAATAAAGAAAAATAATTATATATATATATTTTTTTTTTGACTGCTGATAAAATATTTGTACTGGAGTATATTTTTGCGAAATAATTAAAAAGTAAATATAAAATTTTCAGGAAAGGGAAGTTCATTTATACCTGATAGTAAAGAGTAAATAATTTTGAAGAGAGAGAAACTTTTTGTGTTGATGCCAAGGCAAACAGCTGATTTAGTACCGGGTTTAAAATTGAAGAGCTTTCTTCCGTCATTTATTCACTTGCGTGTATTTTAAGCCGCAGTTAGTATTCTTAAAATCCAGTCCATTAATAATTTCATAATTTTATTACAAATAACATAGTGGGAAATATTTGTGAAGTAAACAATTATTTTTTCATCACAATTCGTTAAAAGTGAAACACAATAAGAAATTTTTTCAATTATATTCGAAAATATTGTTCTTACCAAATCGAAAATATTAATCTACAAATATTAATTATTAATCTACAAATATAAATTGTTAATATTAATATATTAATTATATGATTAATATATTAATATTAAATATTATAATTTTTAATTATTTAATTATTATATTAATAAATCAACCAATCGATTAATTAATTAATCAAAAGAATAATTTATCAATCATTAAGATTAAAATTCAATCAAGTAATAAGTATCGTTTTGAAAGAATAATTTTAGACGAAATTGTAGCACAGACAAAAGGTCAAGGACAATAAAAAATGAAATTATTCAATTCATTTTAAATATACAATAAATTATTCGGACTTCTAAATAGGAAATATAATTCATCTTTTTTTTTGACACTCGCAATAATTTCTCATTAAATATAATTTATTATATCCATAATAAATTATATTTGTATTAGAAAAAAGGTGAAATAAAATATAGAAATAGAGGGAAAATTGTAACAAATACAAAGGATAAAATATTATTACTCACTCAAGCTAAAATATTGAAAGTCATTTAAATATATTGCTGAAATATTCAAAGAACAAACAAAGAAAACTCTCAACCTTTTTTTTACGTATACGTAGAAATAAATAAAATAGAAAGAAAAAAAACCTCAAAACTCACTGAGTGACTAATTTCAACTGATCGATTTATTAATAATTAGTTTTTCGACGATGCTCTCAATTTTTATAAGCTGTTATAAGCTGAGGTCACTTTAACAATATTCTATATATCATCGAAAAACGTGTTTGAATTTGTCTCAATCTTTTGTATTATATGTTTATTACTATGAGCAAATAAGTAATGGCGCAGCCAGATTTTTGAGAAGGGGATAAAGGAATTCATCTCGAGCATAACTGCGTCTATATTGTCTGCATAGCAGAATCTTGTACTCAGAATACAATTTTAAACTAATACAATTCTCACTAAACTATAATAATATCAATTATATTTTTATGACAAAAAATTATTCCCTCGTGTTAATCAACAAAAAAAACCTTCATTAAAGATAAATTAGTAATTCAATTATTAATAGTATTCTAAATTCCAAATCAATTTATCGAATTTCCCCAGATAAATTTTATAAAATTGAAGTCCGATTTAGAAATAATTATTTTTTAATTTTTGTCAACAAAAAAGTTTTTGTAATTTTTTTTTCACAGATAATTTCAGAAATAAAAATTTTTAGACAACAAATGTTATGATTTTCGCCGCTTGCGAAAAAATATTAATTTTTCTGAATCGTTAATGATAAATAGGGAAATTATCGATTTTATTTAAATTCAAAATAGAAATTGTCCCTTTTTTGTAAAATTAAAATTTCCTAATAAAATACTAAATTCACAGTTATATGTTAATTTACGATTCTTCGTTATACAGACTTTTTTAGATAAATTTTTTTCAATTAAAAATTAATTTACTTCCCGCAGTTAGTGTTAAAATAAATTCCCAGTAATATCTTATCTGCGTGTATATACTTATGTTGATAAAATGAAAAAAAAATGTGTCTCTAAGTGAAAAGTCGATAATAGATTTTTGTACATAGAAAAAATTTTTTTTTTTACATAATATGTATTAAACGGTGACGACATGCGTCGGAGACGTCAATTGGCGCCGATGATGCATATGGTAAAAGTGTGACTGACTGTCGCGCAATGAACAAGAATAAACCGAATTAATTGGCAGTGTATATGTACGTGCCGCTAGCACGGGGCTTTTTTGCCCGCGAAAATTTCCAAGGATAAATCACTCAAACTGTGTTGTGTATTGGTCACGTGCAAAAATTACATATAAGCAACTTTCCCTACGTCAGGTAAACAAATATAACTTTTCTATATAGCGAGGGATATAATTAAAAGTCTTTTTTTGAAATTTATAATAAATTTCAATTCAAAAGAAAATAATATTTTATATTTGAGAGAAAATTTCATCCTGAACAAGTTTATTTGCCATTGTAATTATTTTTAAATATTTTGATTTACTCCGGAACAAGTTTATTTGACATTGTAATTATTTTAAAATATTTTAATTAACTCCGGAACAAGTTTATTTGCCATTGTAATTATTTTTAATATTTTAATTAATAAATAAAAATTCTTAATTAATTAATAAAAATTCTTAATTAATTAATAAAAATTCTCAAATAGTTAATTAAATTTTTGAAATTAATTAATCAACAAAAAAATATTGAGCGTATCTGAAATTAATAAAAGAAAAGGGGTTTCTTTGACTGAATAAGATTATATTGTTATAAGGTAAACCAAAGTTTCCACCCTTCTTGATTATACTTTGGAAGCCTGATCGCGTCAAGACGACAAGGAATTAATGAACTCGTATATACAGATATAGAACCACATTGTCCTGAAACTTGATAAATAAAATTAATTCCCTCTTCAGAAGCAGTTTTAACTGAATAAAGATTACAAACTTTTCTTCTGACATTATTTAATTCCTCTCTTGAAACTTCCCATAGGGAAGAAAGTTGATTTTAATATAATTTTTGCCTTTGCTTTTCTTCCCCAATTTTCTAAATCCCTCAAAGATTTCTCAAATTTTCAAAAGTTAAATTCCCCGATAAATTCTATAAACTGCAAGAAAAGTAATTGATGATTTTTTAATTATTTAAGCAATTTTTCAGTAAATTTTTTTTCATTAAGCTTTTTTACATTCTCATCAATAATGATAGAAAGTATTGGATTTGGACAATTTTTTACGTTGCAAAAACGAAAGAAAGAAAATTAATTATATATGTGGATAAAAAAAACACTGTACATAATTATATTTTACAGAGAAGAACTCATTAACTGTAAATACTTCCTACGCACATGAAAAACAATTTATTTTTTTTTGCTATCAGATCACGTCAAGAATGACGTTAGTTGCACACGTAAATCTTTTACATTGCAGTCTTCTCGATAGTCATTCAATTTTTTTTAACGATCATTCGCGAATAGTAAAATAAATATAATTTTATTTATGCTTGTAATTTAATTTTTTTAGGAGTTTTTAAGTTGAAGTATTTCTTGAGTTATCGCAAAATATATAAAGAAAATTTCATTTAATGTAGAAATTAAGTTAGAAATTCTGAAACAATACGGCCTACACACCTGTTGCA
>JUFY01028456.1:0-12285 GCA_001855655.1 Leptopilina clavipes | reverse complement strand
TTTCAAAGCAAAATTATTTTTTTTACAATAATCCATATAAGAAATGCACTAGCCATCACGCCCCTGGCAATACTAGCCATTACGTCCCGGGAGTACTTGTCGAATATTTTGATATTTTTTATCAATACAGTAAGTGTTAATCAAAAATCTCCTATTGTCCCTTAAAAATAAATGTTTCGAGCTCAAAACGTGATATTGATTGATTTTTTAAACTTATTTTTAAAAAAAATATAACAAATAATGAAAATGTTTAAAATTTACTTTGGTGTGTCAAAATTAGTTTTTCTACTATATTTTCTACAATTGTGAATGAATATCAATGAAACTTGCTACAAACTTGCAGTACACCAAGTACATTAACTTGAGTGGGGAGTGAAATTATTTCGACTTAGGACTTTTAAATAAATTACAATTATTTATTACGCCCCTTAGCTTTTACGCCCCGGTCTCCCCTACGTTACGCCAAATTTGGACCAAAATGCTACATTCCCTCCAAAAACACAATGTTTGTTTTCCTTCCCTTGTACTCCCGCGCACTAATAATCTGTAAGGCTGACCATCTGGTTGCCATCGAATTTCAGGACCAATATATTGCAAAAGCCCCTCTTCGAAGAAATTTTATCTAACGTTTATAAGCTGAAATGCGGGCAAAATTGAGTTTTGTGTTTGTCGAACGTTATAAAGTTCTAAACGAATATTGTTCCCTCCCAATATCCCTTTTTTTTCTATATCGCTCCATCGCTTTTCATTCATCGAAGAGAGAGAGACACAGTAAAAAGAAAGTCTTATTTTAAGGCAGAAAAGATGTCTTATTTAAAGATGCAACATTTTTAAGACAGCCTTTGCTGAATTTACGCAATGATTTTACATACAATTTACATTATGGCTAGCAGTGCTGAATTTAAGACTCATCTTAAAATAAGATTTTATTTTTACTGTGGAGAGAGAATGATTCTCTCCTTTATTCCCGGGCAATTCGCATCAGAAAAATAATTTGTGCGAAATAAGATGGTGTTGTTGCCGACCATATGCCGAGGGACGGTTTCAGCCCATGGGTAATTACAAGGGATGCTCCATGGAGCGTTCCTCTTTTTAGGTAGGGGTAAAATTTCCTACGGTGGGGCGCTTGTCTATATAAGAGGAGATGCTAACCTTCAAGGGTCACAGTTTGCCTCGAATTTTTCGTGCGCGCACATGCGACTCACTCGTTTCTTCCATTCTCTATTCTTCAACATCCTCATTCGTTCTCCAACCTCGAGTTTCTTCGGCGGCTTTTTTTTTTAAATTGTTGTTGTTGTTACTGTGTTTCTGGTGAACCATTTTTGGGATTACGACAATAGTGAATTGGATAAACAATTATTGAGGATTTATTAAGAACAGTGTGCACATTTACAAAATAACCATGGAGATTCAGTTGATTCTTTTTAGTTTGTGTGTGACCTTGGTTGCGAGTATCGACCTTGGACCATACGTACGGATCGCGCAATGCAGATCTCAATGCCTTCGACAATACAGTGTGGATGGTACATGCGATGTACTCTCCAGTTCGGATGAATATCTTTGCCGTGAGGTAAATTAGCTTCCTTTTTCCATTGCATTTTATCTGTACAGTAATTTTAACTCTAGTTTAGAAGAAAATGGGAGAAAGAGAAACATTGCGATAATTTTAATACGGATGTAAGTTTTAAATCACTTGGTAAATATTCACTAGTACTAGTTTCACTAGTATTACTGGTAGTGAATATTTATCCAATAATACCAAACGGATTATTTGTTGTTTCAATTTATTTGCAGTAATTAATGTTCAAAATGATTGTATGCTAAGGGTACTTGTTCCTTCATTAATTATTCATTGCTCATTAATCTCAAGTTCAGATAAACATGTTTGCCCTGAGGTGAATAATTTTTGTTTCATTTCTTTTGTACTTCCTTTATTCGAACTTGATATTCTCGACTTTATTGTTCATTGAGTTTAAAACTAAACTAAAACCAAAATCTTTTGTTGTGCTTATTTGACAACAGAAAGTTTTAATCTTTTATAATTCCAATTGAAAGTTTGTTTGCTAATAGGATTACATTTGCCTCTTTCCATTTTTTTATTCTAATGTTGATAATTAAAGAAGGTTTCCAAAAAAAAAGTTACGAATGTTGAAGAATTTTTTCCACACATTTGAAATCCGGACTTTCTTCATTGAGTCACTACTCCAAAAAGAAACGCTTTTTCGAAATGTTTTTCTCTTCTTCACTATATATATATATGTATACTAAAAGAAGAAATAACAGAATTTACAAACTCGTCATTCATCCTTAAACAAGTATATTTGACAAAACCATCAATATTCTGAATTTCTTGTTGTACACATCTCTTTATTCCCTATTCGGTAAGCTTTTCAGACAATATTCTCTCGGGGACTTCTTAAGGGACAGTTTCCAGAAACTTCTACCAAAACTTTTTCAATAGACTCAAGTGGTATTGAGACCAGTTATATTGAGAATGATTCGAAGTGAACCGCCATTAGAGCAAAGGGAAACTGCATGATCCTTAAAGTAAGAGGGCAACTAACTGTCAAAAAAAAAAAGAAAAAGATAACCGATCTTTTGAAAATCAGGCAGGGGATGTATCATTGGCGATAAATCTTCTTTTTTTTCCCTCGGATTTTATGGGGCGCCGTGGAAAATCATGGTGGTCCCCCCCATCGTCCTTTGGGAGACGCGCGTTCAACTCCAAGAGAGAAACAGATTCAGACGGACAGATGGGGAATCACGATTAATCCACACAATGGATGCGAGAGGCTTACATGTGAGGGCGTTGCTCATTTGGCGCGTAGATATATACCGGGGTGTCCATTAATTCTGGGAAATCGATTTGACTAACACACGTGAGCATCATGTACACTCTCGAATAAGGACCATCGTGAAACAAGCGGACACATTGGGAGGTACAATATATATATAGCGGAGATGATCTATTCAAATTTATTCTCGTCTCTTTTAAGGGTCCAAAATCCATGCCCCTTTAGGATGTTGAAGTCATACTTTTTGAAAAGGGAGTTAATAAAGTCTATCTCAAATCGAAACACGCGCAGACCTTCTTCTGATAATGATGCTCATCATCCACGACATTCCAAAGTAAATCGTTTTAGTGTTTCGACTGATCTTGTTCTTTTTTCTCTCCCCCCTTTTTCTTATATTTCGTTTCGCATTCCTAATTAGGGTCCCCCGACGATCAGACGTAATTATCACTTCTACGCTCAATATGGAAATGTGTATTTCGCTTCATTAATAATCGTTTGTCAAAAGGAACTTATATATTCAGAGAAGATATAATTTCTTTTACAAACTCTTTTTGTCTATTGGTCCAATTGGTCCATATTTGGGGAAAAGAGGAAAATTTTGAGTTCTTTGTTGTCAATAATAATTATTGGTCCCTCGATGCGCAAAAGGGACCTTTAACGTCGTTAATCTGATGTTTATCGTGAAAGCACGTCGACGCCCATCGATAAGAAATATCGCAGCTCGTAAATCGAGTTTCCCCAATCCATGAAATCGATGACCTGCACTATACGTGTTCTCGCGACACACTCGTTTCGGGTTACAACCCAAAATAAATTGTAATGGTAAATTCGAAGGGTTATTCTCTCTCTCTCTCTCCTTTTTTTTGTCGAGAAGCTTTCGAACTTGCTCGAAAAAAATAAACCGTTCGTGATTGTTCTCGCATTCCGTAAAGGCAGCTGCCCCCCTCTATTTTTCCTCCTTTGAAACATTTAACTTTCGGGTACAATTCTCTTTTTCTCAGTATATGTTATGGTGTAACAAAAATTGTAGCGTCGAAATTACGAAACGGAACTGCTTTTTCTTCTCTTTCGAAAGGGGAACAATTGCGAAGGATTCAATTAAGGTAATCGGGAAAGATATCTTCCGGAAATCAATGCTATTAAAAAGAAGATATTTATGAAGAAAAAAAAAGAGAGGGGAGGGGAAAAAAACACATTAGACGCCATTAGAGGAATTATTCGTTCCGTAGGTTAGACCCACATTAAATTTACAACAACAGTAAAAAAAAAGCCGATTCGCCTAGGGCGACTTCAAATTTGATCCACGAAAGGTTGCTCGATACGTTTTGAGAAACGTCATTAACGCTAGGCTTCGCAGTGTTTCTACGAAGCTGCGACTCAGAGAGTTGAGTTAAAAAGATGAAAAAAAAAAAAAAAGAAAAAGAAATCATGGAACAGGGTCCTGGCCTGGAGTACCCCAATAAATATGAAAACAACTACGAGAGAGAGAGACGGTGCCTGTTATGCCTGGAACAGGTTGGAAGCTAATTCGAGTCCCGGTTCATTCCCTTTCACCCCTTCCTCTCTCATCAGTCCCTCTCACTCTCACTCTCGATGTCTGCGAGCCTTAAATCGGCCGATTCAACCGACGAGTAAATGGTTTTTATTCACCGTCGTCTTGCTCCTCGCCAAAAGTCTCTCTTTCTCTCATTTTTTTTTCCTTTTTGTACTCTTTGCGAATATTTTTCTTCCTTGTCTAATTCTTGTTTTATCTCTTTTGCTTACAGTGCTGGAATCACTGCGAGGGCCTGGAATATCAGTGGCAGACCTATAAAGACCTTTGCGAAAACGACGCAATCTCTTCAACTGTAAGTATCTTCTTCTTGTTTAATTATTTTCATTACATTTTTTTTTTCATACACCTTTTCAATCGTTGGAAATTTTACATCATCCATAGTTAATTTTATTTATTTCCTATTCCTATATTTTATTACACAGAACTTATTTTCCATCATCATCATCATTCAATAGCTGTATTATTCAATAGCTGTATTATTAACTGTGAAATCACAAATTTCATAGATAAATTTTCGTCTGCGGAAGATTTTACACTGAATTCTGAGAAATGCGATGAAAAACGAACGAGTCTTTTGTCAAAAATTAAGTAATTGGTTTCTTTTTTTTACTTTTCTTTGAAGATCGTCATAAAATGGTTAACTTCAGAGCGAGCTTCAGAGAGTTGTAAAAGAATTAAACTCTCGAATCGTGTGAAGCAAATTTTTGTCTACAAAAGGGATCATCACATTTTACAACCCTTATATCAAAAGAAACATTATACAAAGAATAATAATCGATTTCACTTTGGAGATGAGACATTTATTTTTCTTTATTTAACATGGGAAAAATTTTTCTTTCTTTCAACTGTGTTATACGAAATATATTTATTCCATATTGAACAATTGATTATTTGAACCAAGTAAATTTTTTCCCAAGGTTTTAATTCAATTTTCAAAATGCGACATCGTCTCGTCCCTTGAGAAATAAGTTTTGAGAATTCGAGCATAAGAAATCACGCACGACCATAAAAAGGTGGGGGAGGATTTTGATGACACAAAGCCCCCTCTAAAAGGAAAGTATAACATTTAGAATCCTAGACTCAGGTGCAATCCGATCTAGTCCCATGTTACGTGTATTAGATCTCGGATTTCTGACCCTTTTTTAGACGGGCGATCGCTCGGAAAGCGGGTAATCTTGCTGTCAGTTCTTGTTATCCCGAAAAAGAAGGTCCTTTTTCTGTTCTAAAATCGACCGAGCGCGAGGAAATTTCTTCCAATTTTTCAACGTGTAAGAGAAAGAAAGAAGAAGAGACTTATGGAACATTCAAAAACTTCACGTAAGGAAGAAAAAAGGACCGTTGAAAGCAAATGATCCGTCCTACCAAACCGTGACGCATAAAGCGTACCCTTCGGACCTTCCAATTTCGAAGGAGGAAGAAAAAAAAAAGATGGAGCAAAAGAGAGAGAGAAAAAAAACGAATTCTCTCGTCCAATGAACTTTCGAACGGGAAATGCTTAGAATCGACTACCTGCCGATTTTCACGGAAGGTCGAGCAGAGTCTCTTTTTTTTTTTGAGAGAGAGTCGAAAGAAAATATTCTTTTACGTATTCTGATCTAGTCATTTTTTACTCCTCCGAAAAATTATATATATTTATATACTCGAAATTTTACATTCTCGATAGTCATCATCTTTAAGAGAGAATAAAATTATATCTTTCCCTTTTTCCCAAAAGCATCATTAAAATCCTAAACATGTCTTCTTCACAATGTTTTTGATTCATTTTTTATTCCGATGAGATTTATTTTGTTTTTCTTTTCTGAAGAAGGAAAAATTTTTTTTCTCTGAACAGAAAAGAATGGAAAGAATTTCAAAATGACATAGAATTTTTGTTTTTGGAGACCCTTTTTTAGATTCAAAAATTTAGAAACGGAAGAATTCAAAATGACATAATTTCTGGGTTAGGAAACCCTTTTTGTAAATTCAGCTCTAAGGGGGAAAAAAAAGAGAGAGAGAGAGCTTATCTTTGAAAATTACGAGCGAAACACGACTCTTGAAGATAAGTTTTGTGCTGGTTCCTCAAAGGCATTCCAATTTCAAGGTAGTTGAAGACGGTCGTTAATTAATGGAAAGTCACACTCCAAGTGCACTTTTAGTGATACCTAATCCAAGAATGACCATAACTAAAATTATCGAGACAACTTTTTTTTTTCTTTAAGGACTATCTTCATTCGTCTGGTATATGTACTCATTTTATGTTTATTAAAGTTCTTCATAATGACTTCAATAGTCACTTAAAAGAGCCTTTTAACAAAATCAACAGAATTTATATTCTACCATTTTCCACGATAAGCACATAAAAGCTTCCAGTATTTATTGTTGTGTAAAATCATTTCAAGAATGAGCCATATGTAAATAAATGAGATTTGACGCGATAGTGCGTGATTTTTACGAAACATGATTTAGAATTTTTCAGAACACATAGTGAATAACTATATGAGAAAGTTTCTTTTGAAAGGGCCCGGTAGTAAATCTGTTAGCAAAGGTACAATTTCTTTCTTAAAAATAAGAGGATTTTTTCAAGAGATGACTAAAATTTTCCAGAAACAGTTAATTAATATTATGAATACAGAGTCATTAGTCAAGTCTTCGACTAATGAGACAGTGATGATCATCATATTTATTGAAAAATTTCACTTGATTTGCTGTAATTTTCCTGCCTTTTCCCTCCTTTTTTTCCCTTTGTACTTTCTCTTCATTTTGTCCCACTTGTCTATTTTCCTTGAAAGTCGAATTACATTTTTTTTTAAATCTTGTTCCTTCCATTACGGCAACTTCTTCATTTTCTTTGCTGTAATTTATTATTGTTGCTTCTCTGAAAATGGGGATGGATTGTTGTACATAATTTCCGTTAAGGAAGAAGTTTGCTAATTTGTAATGCTTGTAATTTTCTCCAATCATGAAACAAAGTGATTTAATTTTCCTTTTTCTTTTTGTTACAGTGCCCATCATGCGGAACAATTTGCAACTACAGGAAGACACGAGTGATAGAAGAATATCTTCCATCAACTTTACCAGCGCCAGAGAGGCCTCCAGCTTCATTAAAAAAATACGACATAGCAATTCTCTTGCGGAAAGTTAACAACGAATGGATAGAATCCGGTTATTTCCCAGGATCCTTTGTAGCTCGTCTAAAGCCAAGTATGTGGCTTATTGTCGTCTCGGGAGACGGAGTGAGGCACTTCAGCTATGACGAGTGGATACCAACTTTGGAGTCCTTGAAATCAGGTTCGCTCTATGAAGCGACCATTTCCTGGAGGAATGTTGACGCACAAATCCGTAAAAATTACGTATTGGAGCAAAAGGAATTCAATGACAGAATAAGACAGTTTTATTTGGAGAAATATGGACACAGTGTTCTTAATGAAAGAAATTCCGATGAGGAGGGACCAACTGAAGCGCTATTTAGAGATTTCTTTTTCAAAAAGAAGAATGATGAAGATGTCAGTTTTGGTGATCACGTGAGACCTTCGACAAGTTACAGTTTATTCAATAAGGAGCGCGAGGAGAAAAAGGAGTCATGGGTTGTTGCTTGGGAGCCGGAAGCTGGCGGTTTGACCGGTAATCAAGAGGCGGACTCGAATTATGCACAAATCACACTTCTTCCAGGAACAAGATATCGAGTGAGAATTGCATCGAAAGATGGACCCGGCAGTTTTCCCATTGAAGTTGACACCAGTAGCTCGTCATTTGTGCAGGTTCACAGAATAAAAAAAAACTTCAAAAATATTTACGCATGGGGGATCATCGCTGCGAGCATGTCTATGCTCATTTTTATCACTGTGTTCGCGTTCATAAAATTGTTAACGAGAAATAAAAAATACGTCGAGAGTGAGGAGGAAGTAGTATGAATTCATTCAGAAGCGGCTTGAAGGCTCAAGTTTGTAAAATGCTTTCGGTCGATAAATCTCGACCAAAAAACAAAAAATCTCAGGGATCCACTTCCTCAGTGATGAGGCGAATAAAGTGAGAATTAATTCACGAGAATTTTGAGTCAAAGACTGAAAGAAGACGAAGAATGAGGAATAAAAAAACAACTCCGATTGTCTTTTAAGTTTGAAAGCTTCATGTCGGATTTTGAAGAGAACGAAGACTACTGTGAGAGAAAAAAATATACTGTGGCCAGTTAGAAAATAGACGAAACCAATGAAATATACGCACATTTTGATATTAAATTTCATGTCAATTCAATTAATTCAGTTTCCTACCAGTTACAAAACAGATTTTCCATTCCTTATTATAGTTTAAATTATCAATACAAACAAAATATAGAAATATTTGTAATATAAATTTGTTGTTTGTATTTTAATTTGAAAAAATTCATTGCAAATTTCATCTTCTATTCTGCTAATTCATAAAAAGAAAAACAATTGTACAAATTTGCTCAAAATGTAACGAAACAGACTGTACAAGAGTTCCTACTAAACGACCGTGGGGTTTTAGACTTCACCAAATGTATTTATTTGTAAATATTGTAGATATTTGTAAATAGTAATTATAATTGAAAATTAAATAAAACATTTTAATGAAATTAATTTCTTCTCTAGACATTTATTATTTCAATTTACTCTATTTTTTTTTGCTATTAACTTCTAAGTAAAAATTAAAATTATTTTTTAAACTAAAAAAGAAGAATCGGAATATTTGGGGTAATCTACAGTTTTTAGGATCGGGTTCTAATCGGGTTCACTACATGTTTTGGGGCAATCTACACGTAAAAATACAACGTGTACCAAGTTTCAACCCTCTAGGTCAAAATGGCTAAGCAGAGAGTGAGAGGAGGAAGGAACATATGAGTAAAGTTGCAAGTTCAGCGTTTTTCGCTATAAAATAAAGTAATTTTTACATTTAAAGAAAAATGATTTTACTAATTATTCGAATGCTTTAAATATTTACAATCTCGTTTTTATTATAAATTAAAATTATATTAAATTATATGAATATTATAAATATTTTCTTCCAAAGTAGAATTTTTTATGCCTCTATACACGAAATATAGAAATGAACCTCGTGGTGTCTAACGAACGACTGCAATCGTAGACAATGTGAAAACTCTAGGTATTCACATCACTTCTTTATAACTTATTACATTATCATAACATATGTACATTTTAGATACATTTCCAGAATTTGTAGCAATTTTATAACAATACTCTGTATTTACTTTTCATTATCCACTATTATAGTGCGACAAGTTTGAAAATTGACTTATAAAATATTAACTTTGTCTTAAAGCTTTCTAAGAAGTAGAGAAACCTCTTGAAGATATAATTTTATTCCCCTTTCAGGAGACTTACACTCCTGAAGATCATGAGAGCGACAAGAATCTCTTTTCGAGTATTAGAATTTTTAGGTCTATGGAGACCTGTATTTTGGAATACAAAATGGTCAATTATTCTTTACAATATTATTAATATATTGGTTTTAATTAACATCTATTTTTTTGCTCTTGGTTTTACTATTGTTGCTATTCAAAATATGAATAAAGTCGGTGACAATTCTGAAAACATAAGTTGCTCTTTAGTTTCACTTATGTTTTGTAATAAAATGACATACATATAAATCGAAATGAAATTATCAAATTATTAAATATGTTCCTGCAGGAAAATTGCATTCCTCGGGATAAATGTGAAACGTTAATTTGGAAAAACTGTGAGGATTATGCCAGGTTTGAAAGTTTTTTTAATTTAAAAAATTTAATTTATCTAATTATAACAATATATAATGAGGAAGAAATTATTTTGTTATAAAAAAATTTCAGATTTTTGACAAGAAGTTTTGTAATAATGTGTCTTACCGTTGTAGTAGGCACT
Source organism: Leptopilina clavipes (assembly GCA_001855655.1). NCBI lineage: Eukaryota > Metazoa > Arthropoda > Insecta > Hymenoptera > Figitidae > Leptopilina > Leptopilina clavipes. The sequence goes on along the minus strand of JUFY01028456.1, from coordinate 2,083 downwards.
TCATTATGTCCATTAATAAACATGAAAAATATACAACTGCCATTCAATATTTGGACTCCTTTTGATATAAATTCAGAACTTAAATTTTGGATTTTTTACTTCTATTTAGCTTACAGTTCCTTTGTGGTAATATGTGGATCAGCAGCTATAGAAGTACTTCCAACAATTCTAATGCAACTTCTATGTGGGCAACTAGAAATAATGAGTTATCGATTATTAAAACTTTTTCCATTGGAAAACAATAATTACTTAACGAAAGCTTTTTTCAAATACCAGTGTACAATTTTCAAAGACTGTGTTGATTATCATACTTATTTATTTTCGTAAGAATTTATAAAAACGTTGATTTTTATTATTGCTATTATAATAATTTGCTTTGTTATTTAATATTTGCAATTTTTTTTCTATCTAAGAAGTGTTTGATAATAAATTAAGAGCTTTGGTACCTTATATGAATGAAATAAAAAATATTAACAATTTTTAATAAAATAATATACTGTACATTTCAGAATCGAGAAACGTCTAAATAAAGTTTTTGGTATTATGATTGCTATACAATTTCTAGTTTCAGTTGCAAATATATGTACAAGTTGTTATCAGTTGACAAAATTGAATCCTGACACCTCGAGATTTTGGTCACTTGTTGCCGTTCTCATTTGTTTTCTCACACAAATTTCCTACTATTGTTTGTCTGGAGAGAAATTGATACAAAAGGTAAATTTAATTTTCACTAAAAGTTGTTTTATTACATTGAAAAAAAAATTTATTTGATTCAAATAACCGATTACTTGTATATTATTAAATAAATATTTACTTTGTATCAATAATTTCTGTATTTGAATCAAATAACATTTAATTGACTCAAATAAACTGTATTTAATACATATAAATATTTATTTGATAATAGTCAAGTAATTTATTATTTGAATACAATATAAATATTTATTTGATAATAGTCAAGTAATTTATTATTTGAATCAAATAAATTTTTTTGTTCAGCGTACATTGTTTGAGTAATAATTTGTAAAATCATGTATTTAAATTTTAGAGTGTGTCTTTGAAAGATGAAATATATAAAATGGATTGGAACTTACTCAGTAATGAAACAAAACAACAATTATTGATTATAATGATAAGAGCTAATCAACCAATGCAACTCTTGGGAGCTTCAATTATCAGCATGTCAGTTGAAACTCTTGTTAAGGTGATAACTTGAAAAATTTGTATCCCTTAAAATAAAAAATAATAATTTTTAGCTTGTATAAGTAACTAGTGAGCAGGAGGCTAGGAGAAGCGTCCCCCCACCATTCAGGCACTTCCCCCTCTCTTAGCCTCTCAACCAGTCACACAAGCTTACTCCTACAAGTAGTGGGAATAATAAAGTGATTTCCTTGCAGCCCCCACTACGCGAAGGAATAAACTAGTGCGATTGGTTGAGAGGGAAAGAGAGGGGGAAGTCCCCAAATGGTAGGAGGCCGCTTCTCCTAGCCTCGAGCTCAGTATCTAATCATTTGTGTTGTCCTTAAACAATTAATGCAACATAAAATAGTTTCTTATCTACATAAATATTATTTCATCATTTTTTTTCAAAAAATAAAAACAGACAAAACTTGTTTAGATTCATTTTATACAATCTTTTTTTACTTTTCATTCTAGATCTTGAAAGCATCTTATTCTGTCTTTAGTTTAATCAGAAACATGTCTTAAATTTAAGGAAAAAGTTCATTAATTTAAAAAATTATATTTTTATCCTCACAAATTGTAAGTCAAAATATCATGCGACTATATTTAGATGTAAATTATGCAATCTTATTTTTTCATTATTCTTATTATAGTTTTCAGAGTGGAGAGGTGAATATAAAAGATAAATACAGTGTGTACCATTTAAGGGAAATATTCATTAAATAAAATATTTTATTAAAAATAGGAAAATGCGAATTTTTAAAATTCCACGATTCAATTTCTTAATTTTAAGTTACACTTATCACGAAATACTTTTCAATGTATTTAATGAATTAATGCATGCACTGTAAATTACAAAATAAACATACTACACATATTTCTGAGTTAAAAATTAAAAATA
>JUFY01028451.1:0-12757 GCA_001855655.1 Leptopilina clavipes | reverse complement strand
GAAGACTTTGTTTTAAACTTGGATTAAAAATAAGAAATAGATTAGAACTGATTTTGAACTGAGATAGAATTGATTTTTTGAACTTAGATGATATTGATGATACTGATGATACTGATGATGATACTAATGCTTTTTGAACTGAGATGATACTGACTGTTGCTTCATGGGGATGCTGTTTTTAAAGCATTATCCCCACTAGATTTTTAAGGAGTGTTTTAGTTTTTTTGGAAATATTTTTATGGAAGTGGAAAAGGAGGTTGACATCTTTTTAGATTGGTTTTTAAAAGAAAATGGTAAAAAGGAAAATGGTGAAAATCATTGGAAACTGTTAGGGTTGTTTTATGATTGGGCCTTTTTGACCCAACCCTCTTAAGAAGGTTGTATCTTTAGGGGACGTACCCAAGGTCAGTGTTTCTTTAAAGTGGTAGGGATTTTTTCTTCCCTAATTTAAAATGAGGGGGAGCGTTATTCCACGTTTCGACTTAATTTTACAATATTTAAATTATCCAATAGTTATTAACTATTTACAATGTTGTAATGTTTTTTGTTTATTTATAATTTTTATTGCTGATTATTAATGTTTTTGATTTTTAATTTTATGATGATTTTTGGCGAAGTTAACAAAATTTGTTTGTTAATAATTATTTATTATAGGGGAAAGTGGTCCTAAGTTGGCACTGTGGGTAAAGTTGGCCCCCCAGAGTTATTTTATTATTTATTATTATTTATTAATAATAATAATTATTATTGCATGGTATAATATCTTAGTTGGCACTAATATAAATTATATCAGTGATACCAAGATGTTACGGTACAAAATAATAATAATAAATAATAAAATAACTCTGGGGGGCCAACTTTACCCACAGTGCCAACTTAGGACCACTTTCGCCTAATTATTATAATTTAATGTCAATGTTATCAATTAAAAATGTTTCGTTTAGTCTAGTAACAATTCATAATTTATAATTTATAATTTTTAATTTATAATTTTTTATTTATAATTTATAATTTATAACTTAGAATTAAATGAATATACAATAAAAATGTTTTCGGGGTTTACACTTCTGTATGAAATCAGAAATAATTTGTAGATCGTATATCATGAGCCCCCCCCCATGTTAAGTGTTCTTATTCTAAGCAGCGAGCCGATTAACGATTGTTACGGTTTGTTGATTATCGCACTTTAACGCTAACGAAGGACTCGCCTGTACTTATCTCATATATAATGAGATTATTATTTTGCTGTAGATTTCAATGATAGCTTTTTCACATATCGAACAATTCCTGAGAAAATTACGCCAAAGAATATGTTATTTCTTATTCTTGTTATCGTAAATGGAAAATTTTTTTCCAAAGATGTTATTTGAAATAAATAACATTTTAATTTGTTAAATAACATTTTAATTTGTTAAATAACATTTTAATTTGTTAAATAATATTTTAATTTGTTTGTTTTGACATAAAAAATTTTCGAGATTTTTTCTTTTCTGTGAAAAATTGTCTCATTTTTGAAAATTATTTCAATTAGAAAAAGAATTTTGTCGATTCTGATACGGATATTTGTATCACGTCTGACCCTTTTTTATGATAAAATCAAACATATTGGCTTTTTATCTGACGCAGTGTATATAGATGGAATTATTGGCAAATAAAGTTGTACTCGTTTCTAATTGTCGATAGCAGTATTATAACGGATTTGAAATAATGTGATATGGGATAATACAATCTTCAGGGTATGTGAGCGCGATAAAGTTTCTTTTATCAGTGATTTTGCTACATGATTTAAACGTCATTGATTGATTGTTGAGATAAAAATATAAAAGTCGTGAACCATGAGAGAAAATCTTTTTGTAAAAGTATATATGGGACTTTTAGAAAGAATTGACCTCGACTTTTACTAGCACCCATTTCAAGGAATCTTCTTCTTTTATTTTGTAGAGAAAATCGCAAAAAATCCTTATCTTCTTATTTAGTTAATTTCCCTGATGATATGATCGCGTTGACTGTTAAGTTAATAATTCAATCGAAGATTCCTATAGTCTTAAGAAAGATTCAGGAAGTAAAATATTATGTGGAAAATGTATAGTTAATTATTCCAGGAAAAGTTATTTCAAGTCGAAAGTTTCTGCACTTCCTCATAAAAACTTGTAAATGTAAAAATAAAAAACTTTCTTGGTGATAAAAATTTATGAAGGTCCGATAAGTGTAATAGAGAACAAAAGTGAAATTGAAATGAGGTTTATTGGATTTTTTAATTAATTTTACCTAACAGTAAATATTTATAAATTATATTAAAATTTTTGCAACTAGTGTTAAAATAGAAAAGTGCAATTTTTTTCAAATAGAATCATTTTAACATTATTATGTATCTTTACAGTTGGATGAGAAAGAAGGACATCCATACGGGTTTCAAGGTCATTGATGTCTTACTTTATCAGTTGTTCGTTAACATTTTTTTTTAATCAAGTATATTTATTATTAAAATATTATCTAATATTGTGTATTTTAATATTTTTATTTCAATATGTAATTTTTCCTAGTAAAAAACTTTAAAAAAAAATTTTTTTAATTTTTTTTTTGAAAAAAAATTTTTTTTTAAAAACAAATAAAAAAGTATTTGTTTGACAAAAGGTGATTTTAATTACGCTTGATTTAAAATAATTTTAACAATAACAAAATTATTCTAATAGAACTGAAAAATAATCATTTTATTGTTGTAACAATTTGGAATTATTATTATTATGACAGGAGTTGAAATTGTTAACAGAAAACAAAAATGAAAGAATAACATAAACTTATTGTGTTTGGAAAACAATTTTCAGAATACATTGAAAAGATGAATATTAAGTAAATTCTGTCTCTATACAGTATGTATCCTCCTTTACGTATATCCGGTTGTTTTATTACTCCTTTCATCTCTTTTTCCTTGTCCCGGAGAGAAAAAATTGTATAAAAGTGAGCCGAGGACATTATATATAACCAGTGAACAATAATAATTGGCTTGCAAACAAAAACGTAATACTTTTTTTTTTGTTGCAAGTGCAGTAGTCAATTAATTGTATATTATACCTAATTTCATTTATAATTAACACAGTTTTAGAACTATTTCTGTATACAACATATTATTGTCTGACCAAAGCAGACTGTTTCCACTTCGATACGATGTTTTTGGAAAAAGTACAAATTTCTAAAAAATTGGCACTAATCTTTTATTAGAATTTTTTTTATTAATTATAAACAAAAATCTTAATTGCATCTAGTTTGGATTCTAATTAAAGATTATATTAAATATTAAAAAAAAATATTTATTATATTAAAAAATTAAAATTATTTATCTACAATCAATTTACTCTGAATCTGAATTAGTAAAAATTTTAACTAATTTGAGTTATATGAAAAATTTTTTTTTCAGTGCAGTGACTCGTTTTTTTTCTTTTGAATTAGTTTTTTTTACTAATAAATTAGTAGAAAAAATTTTTTTTGACTATTTATTAGAATTTAACTAATTCAATAACAAACAGTCAGTCAACAAATTCAAATTAGTTAAAATTTTTACATTATTCAGATTTAGAGAGTAGTTGACAATCGGGAAATTTAGTTTTAACTAATTATTACATACAATTAAATTTAGTTCAAATTAAGTAAATAATAAATTAAAATTAAGTTGATAATTATTAATTAGTTAAAATAATAATTGAATAGTTGATATTAAACGACTATTATTTAAATAATAGAATAATAATAATAATAATAATAATAATAATAGTAATAATAATAATAATAAATAATAATAATAATAAAATAATAATAATAATAATAATAGTAAAATACTTAATAGTACGTAACAATATGTAATGATTATAATAATAATAAATAATAATAATAATAATAATAATAGTAATAATAATAATAATAGTAATAATATTAACTTTTATTTAAATAATTTTAACTAATTCGTGGAAAAATAGTCTTAAGATAATTATTCGAAATTAAATATAATTGAAATTACTGATTTTATTGGCTGATTAAAAATAAATGAAAATGTTTATATTGTAATTCGCTTGCGTTAGCAAAGTCGTGACGTGCTTGACTGACGATAATATGCAATTATAAGGACAGTTTGGTTTGTTAATTGCACAAGAAACGTGTTTAGAATTATTAAAACAGGTAGATTTTCTCTTCTCAGTCGGTAAATTTGAAAGAATGTTACATCGGCAAGTGGCTCCTTCTCACGTAAAATAATAATACTTCTTTTAAATTTAAACTCATATCTTTTCAAATTCTCAATGAACTACATTTCCCAAGTAAAAATTTCTCTTCGATGATAAAAATATTATTTTTTTTTTCATCATACCTTTTTACTCACTCATCATTATATTATCAATCTATTCTAATTATTGACCTCCGTTCATCATTCATACAATATGATTCACGTTCATATACAAGCCAAGGGAATCTGAACAATCTTATGAATAATACTTTCGGAACAATTGCCAATCGTTATTTTAAGATGAATGTAATTATTAGAAGTATGAATAATAATAATTTGTTAATCGTTGATATATGTCGATTGCAATGAATCAATTCTTTTTTAGGTGTCTCGTATTGAGATGGAGAGGAGAAGAAAAAAAAATAAAAAAAATAGTGGAAGTGAGGAGAGGAAAAGTTAATGATTATAGTAAGTGAGAGGGAGTTTGTGTGTGAAAAAGAGAGTGAGATAAGAGTAGAGAAACGGAAGCGAGAGCGAGTGAGAAGGAGAGGGAGAGGCGGACATATATGGTCGGAGGTCCGAGAAGCTCTCAAGTTACTGATGTAATGTACGTATCTCTCTTACTCCTTCTTTCTTCCTCTCTTTTCCTTACACTCCCCCCCCCCCCCCTTCTCTCTCGGTCTTCCTATTTCTTATTCTCGATTTCCCTCCTTCTCGAACATTTTCTCTTTCTCTATTTCTCTCCCTTTCTTAACTCTGTCGCGCCACCATCGTTGCTACCAAAAATATCGGTGGTCAAAAGAGAGAGAGAGAGAGAGAGAGAGAGAGGAATGGTGAGATGGAGAGAAGGAGAAAAAGAAGTGAGTCGAACGGATTAGAGATGCGTCAAGTATAAGCGAGATGGAGGAGACGCGGATACTCGTTATTTCGAGATTATCGGGGGATTGCCTGCTTTCTGGAATTGTGCCGATATTTTGTACCACTGCTCACTGTGACTTGCTATTGACGCGTTCTCTCCATTTTTTTTTCACTTTTCTTTCTAAATAATACTCTTGATTTTCTCACGTTTTTACGATTTTCATTGCACTGTAAACTTAAAAAGAATCAAATTGATATCAAAAGCATCAAATTGATTCCAATTTGATGCCTTTGGATCAATTTTGGATCAATTTGATACTTTTGGTATCAATTTGATACTTTTAAGTTTACAGTGTGTGTTTACATTTGCTTGTTTTAAAATTTAAACACTTTTTAGTATTAAATGCAACCTTCTGTCTTCAGGTTGGTCCCAGCATGTTTGCGAAAAGTCAGGGAAAATTAGGGATTAATTTTTCACAGCAAATTTTAACTCATTAAGATTATTTAAAGCACCCTTCTGGGAGAAGAAAAGATAAATTTAATGAAAAAAAAATTGTATTTGATTTAAATAACCGTTTACTTTATTATCAAACAAATATTTACTTGAATCAAATAATTTTTATTCAAATCGAATAAACTGTAAGTGAAATAATAATTTCTGTACTTGAATCAAATACCATTTAATTGACTCACACAAAATTTATTTGATAGAAAAAAGTTTAATTGATACAAAACAAGTTTATTTGATACAAATAAAGTTTATTTGAACCAAATAAACTGTAATTGAATCAGTAATTTCTATTTCTAAATCAAATAGATTTTATTGACTCAAATAAAGTTTATTTGACCCAAATAATTTGCAATTGAATCAACAATTTGTTTTTGAATCAAATACCATTTTATTGACTCAAATCAAGTGTTTTTGAATCAAATTAATGTAATTGAATCAAATTAAATGTAATTGAATCAATAAATAATTATTTGATAATACATTCAAGTAATCCATTATATTTGAATCAAATAAATTTTTTTCAGTGTTATAACTTTTTTTCTCTTTATGAAAATACCGAGTAGTAACTCACTTTTAGAGTCGATTTTTAAATCGAAAAGTTTTACTCCCAACTCAGATTTAAAAATCTACATTTTACTCTCTAAAACTCATTAGTTTAATTTTCCAATGGAAATTAAAATTTAAAAAATTTATCTCTGTATATCGGTTTCGAACCACTTGTTATTTCAACTAAAATTTTAGTGAAAATTTTGTAAAATTTCTATGGAATCAAATATAGAATTTTCATTTGAAAATTGAATGAAAATTCTAATTAGATTATTTCGGGAATTACCAGAGTATTGGAATCTTTCCACGTGGGAGAAATAAATTATTATATAGGTGAATTTTTATATTTTTTAAAAAATACACAAATTAAATTTGAAACAATTGAAATATTTAGATATTTATTTAGATATCTCATGATTCTTGGAATTTTATGTATTTTAAGAATGAAATACTTATTGCAATTTTGCACACAAGATGAATCGAGATTCGGAGAAAATGTTCGTTTACTAAATATTTGGACAATCAAGACTCTAACGAAGTAGAGTAAACACTTTAAGTATAAAATTGCAATGTGATTTTGCACGCAATGAAGGAAATGATAAGAATTTCGAATCTCAATCTGGAGCATGTCAAAATTTTCCGATTGCACATATCCGTTCTTGAAATTTCACACATTTAAGTCGTATAGAAAGAAAAGTATACGAACCAGAAAATGTAGGACAGACTTTTTTTTTAGAAACAGTTCGACATCATAAAGGTTTTTGTTTCGAAATAAAACATACGCTCCCATCAATTACAAATGTTTGGGGAGTTTATTAAATTTTTTCTTTTTGTATATCTTCTTAGTTCATTTTAGTTTTTAGGAATATAATTGAAATCATCCCTTTGGAGTGAATTTAACTCTGGTGAGAGTATCCCTATTTTTACACCTGTCTGAAATTTTGTTTCTTTGCAATATTTTCAGTAAAAATTTTTTGCTATTATCGTTTAGAAAAAATTATTCTAAGTTAAAATTCCACTTCTTTTGCATTAACTCCGTTAGGAATTAACACCAATTTATGTCATCTGGTGAAGCATTAATCTTTTTTCACTCCTGGAATATTAAATATTTACTTTTGGTGTTTATTTTTTATCACGAAAATTTTACTCTCAACTTTTGTAGCTGTTAACTCGCAACATTATTTAATAATACTCTGGAGTGAATTATACACTGCCACTGTAAAAATAGGAAGTTGGATTTCAACTCTCAAGCTGGAATCTATAAAAGTCTCACTCTTTTGGAGTTAAAGTGAAGGGAGTAAAATTTAGGGAGTTAACATTATTCTCCCGTGCATTAAATCATTAAATCTAATTGCAAAATAACTCACTTAGAGTTAATTTTCAATTCAAAAAACTTTACTCCCAACTCTCTCGCGACTCACTTCTTTTGTAATTGCGTATAGTGTTAACTCTTCCTGGAGTTAATGTAGGTGTAACTCATAGAATCGAGTTGGAAGTTAAAAAGTAACTCCAATTTTTTACAGTGTACTTTTGAGTACGAGGCTTTAGTATATAATTTCACTCATCTTCTAGAGTGAGTTTCACTCCAGTTGGAGTAAAATCCACTCCCTGGAGTAATTTTCACTTTAATTAAAAATATTTTTTTTGCAGAATATGTAGAATTTTGGACTAAGGTTACTTTTGTCCAGTTTTAACTCATCTTCCAGAGAGACTTTCACTCCAGTTGGAGTAAAATTCACTCCCTGGAGTAGTTGTCACCTAAATTAAAATTTTTTTTGCAGAATATGTAGAATTTTAGAGGATGGTTACTCTTTTCCAGTTTAAACTCATCTTCCCGAGTGACTTTCACTCCAGTTGGAGTAAAATTCACTCCCTGGAGTAATTTTCACCTAAATTAAAATTTTTTTTTTTGCAGAATATGTAGAATTTTAGAGGAAGGTTAATTTTGCTAAAGGTTTAAACCCCTAAAGTTATTTGGGAATCTTGTTCATTAGAAAAACAATATATTGTTATTATAATTCTCTAGTTTGGGTCCCTTTTTTCGTTTTAATGGAATTTCCTCATCTATTGATGATTTTTATTTTTCTCTGTCACATCTATATGGAATGATTGTTCCTCATTGATCAACTTAACGAATGGTTGCATCTCTCGTCTCGGCACATCACGAGGCTGGAATCTTCGACACTCTCTTCGAACAAGAGTCTCGCCGGGGCAACATAATGGTGTCTTATCCTGTCCTCGCACTCATAACATCTATTTCCAGAACGACCCAACGTTTAAATTTAGATTCCTGTTCCATATACTCGAGCCATTCGCCCACTCGAGTTACTCCGACAAAGTCGAACAAAATGTGCGGCCTACCTTCGTTGAAATACAGGTCGCACGCTTGTTTATGCCACTTGGTTACCACCCTATGTTGTATATCCTCAGATTTTTCATTCTTTTATTAAAAAAAGAAATCTCCACCTCAGTGGATTACTCATATCGTGATGCAACTTTTCCTTTTCTATATATATATGTGTGTTGCATTTATATTGAAGGCATCATATTGGGGAATAAAATTTGAATTTTTACAATATTTTCCGACAGGAATGAGCCAAAATTCTACTTATTCAATTAATTAGCAGTGCTTTTCACGCATGATGAACGAATTCCAACACTTGAGTGCTTTTCTCAATTTATGTTTTCTACTTTCATTATTTTCAAATAAAACACTTTCATTCACATACATTTCTCAGCGATTAGAACGGATAAAGAATGAAACCTAAAATTTTATCCATCATTTCGATTTTTTGTGACATAATTAGAGATACAGGAAAAATTTTTTATTATTATTAATTTATTAATTAACCTACTTTTAAGATATTATGTAGCAATTTTATTTCAAAAAAGAATTTTTTTTATCTGTATGGAAAAAAGTTTTGATTTTTTTTTTTTTCTTAAATTCGCAAGTTTTTCGTACTTTATTTTCGTTCACGGTTTTTTATAGCGTGGCTTAAAAAAAAGTGTTATCCTTTGCTCATATTTTATTAAACTGTCAGCTCTAAAATTCCACGGTCCTTCTCAAAGAAGTTATATTACTTGTCACTTGACTTCATAATATTATCTTGGCTTCTATTTTAAGTTAAGGTGTCATTGAAAAAATTTGCCTGTGGAATACAATTATTTTTGTTTGATAAAAAAAAGTTTCATTATTGGACAAAAATAATTGTTACTAACAATTTTATTCAATGTTAATTGACTTCTTTTTTTTTAATTAACATTTAGGTTCTAATTAGTATCTAATTAATCATTTTGTTGCAATTAGTTTACAATTGGCTTCTATTGTGAATGTGAACACATGACGATTAATTGGACCTTCAAATTTAAACTTGTATTAAGAAAAATCAATTTATTATTTTCAAAAATGATTAAATGAAAATTGCAAAAAGAGAGGATGAATTATTTTAGAAAAATTTGAAAAAAAATTGATAAAAAAAAATAATAATAATAGAGTGAAATTGTTTAAGATTAAGAAAAAAGAATTTTTTTTATTATTCTATTTTCTACATATTAAAGAATATATTTTTTCATTTTCATTACATGAGAAAGTATTTTATATTTTTTGAATGTATGTGAAAAATCTGGAAAAATAATTACATAATTTAAAAAATAGAAAAAAAGATGTTTATTGTTTACTTCATTTCATTTCGAGGAGAGCATTTTTTTTTTCATGATGCATATCCACAAGATCAAAATGAGATGAGAATTAGTGGGAGAAGTTGTCTCGTGTGTGGTAGCTGTATTAGTACTTTTCTAAATATACCCGCCCCTCATCACTGGATCTATCTTTACGTATTAGAATCGCAAAGACTTTTCGTTTCTCTGTTCTTATGTCGATCACTGGAATCGATGAAAATTCCGGGAAAGAAAAAACTAATCAAACTTGTTATAAACTCGTCTGAAAAATTTGACTTTAAAATATCCGACGAAAAATCAAAATTGATAATTCATTCCTCATTTAGATTTTCTATGACACATGTAATAAGAAATACAAAAAGAAAATAATGTTTATTATTATTTTTCTTTCTTTTCTTGCTTTTGAAAATTTTTCTCAAATCAGAATTTTGGGGAAATATTTTCTTTCTAGAGTGAATAAAAGAAAGAAAGAAATAATGTTCTTTGTTCTAATGATAAAAAAAATTGAATCAAAAATATTTTTTCGTAGACAATTGTTTTTTTTTTAAATGATTTACATATTTTAAATTTAAAAAAAAAATTCGAAGCAATGAAATGTAGAAAAAAACGAATGTTTACGATGTGGAAGATGATAATTTGTGCTTTCATAAATAACAGGGGCCATTTATATTTCCGATGGTGTTTATCGCTTCGCTATGTGACACCATTTGCGAAATTACATGCGAAATTTTCCCTTTCCCAAGAATATCTTGCAAATCATATCCGACAAGGTCTTTCTGAATGCAGCTTTGCTGCAATCTCCAAATGTTTCAAAAAATTTCAACGAAAACGAGAGAATATTTTTCTAATCTAATTAAAATATCAAGAGAGCGGCTAATAGAATGATGAAAGAATCTGTCACTAGGAAAAATAGTATATAAGAAAAAACATTTACAGCATTTTGGAAATAGAAGATATTTTGAATAAATCTTTCAATGATGATGGAAAACTTTAATTCCATTTTTTTTTTTTTTATAAAATACAAGAAACATTTGGTGGGGAAAAATGCATATTGTGCGATATATGAAAATAAATATGTTACTGTCGCTATTTTCAGAGAGGGACAAGGTGTATAGTTCCAGTTTTCAAATTCTTGCATCATGAATTCTTATAAACGCATATATAATCTTAATAATGCGCTATTGATTACACAAGACGTTCCTAATAGTGGATGGCATAACGATATTATTGTGAGATCGAATGAATCGTTTGCCAAAAAAATATTATCGCAGCTCCGATTTCTCTAAAGCTGAAAATCTTCAAAATGCATTTAGGATCATTTATATTTCATTCTGTTTGACAATATTCTCCATACGAAATATTTAATATTTACAGTGTGTTTAAATGAAAGATTAATTTGCGAATTTCAGTAAATAGAAATGACAAATCTGGTTTTTCCTTCAATTCAGAATCTATAAAAAAATATTCTGATACCTTTTTTTGCGTCCTGTTATCTAAAGTTGACTCATTTTCTCATATTATAGATTATAAAACTGTTTTGTTTACTAAAAGGAAAACTCAGGTCGAATGCAAAGCAGAGAATTATATAGCAGGAAAAGGAAATAATTTGATATTATGTGCCAAACATGTTGAATTTAACGTTTCCGGTTTGACATTTAGGTGTGGGAATTTTCTGCTTTCACTGACATTGTTTGCCAATTGAAGTTGCAAATTTTTCCAATACTCATGCATCGAATATGTGAAGAGCAATATATAAATATAGTAGTGGACATTTATTTTCAATTTCTCAGCATTTTTTGGCGAATGATCCGATATAAATGTGAAATGAAAATTCCTCGAGTTTGTGTATATAGTGGATTTATTTTTTGCCACAGATCTTTATAGAGAAAAAGGTTCGAAGAGCGCCAACGTGGGTAGGCGCGATTGTAATGATTTCTATTTCCGTCATGCATTCCGCATTTAAACGGCTCGTTTCCAACTTACGTTAACGGGTTATCGTCTTGGTCGTCATAATTTTCTACAAGTAGAACATCTCACGGCATCATTTACTATTTTACATTGGTGTATATATATTTGGGACATTGCACGTGACCATTCTCATTCAAATCATTTCTTCTTTTTTTTTGCCTATTTCTGATGTGCTTAGACGGAATTCTAAAAAATTCAGGTTTACTAAGATGCAGTCAAAGTTTTGGAAGAATTTGAAACTATTGAAACTATTCAAAAATCTCTTCCAAAAGGCGTAACTTTTAAAAGAGATTTTTGAATATCGTTCAGGCTTTCAACTCGAGCGAGCCTCAAATTTTGATTTATCGTTTAGAATAATAATTGTTTTGTGAATAACAAGCTTCACAGCGTTTCCCCTATTTTTCTATTTTTTCTCTATTTCAGAAAATTCCCCTTTTCTCCCCTATTTTAGAAATATTTTCTCTTTCCCCCCTTTTTTACTCAATTCCCCTATTTTATAAATATATAATTTTCCACTATTTTTTATTGAGTATCTGAACCTTCAGAAATTCTAGTGACTTTTACCCACACAACACGATATCTTCCTGGAAGCTTCCTTGGAAGATCGGTGAGGTTCGGATGGAAGCTTCCTGAAAGATTCCAGGAAGCTTTAAATGTCCGCCTTGAGGAAGCTTCCATTGGAAGCTCAAGGGAATCTTCCACCGGAATCTCAAGGGAAGCTTCCACCGAAATCTTAAAAGTAGCTTCCCTGAAAAACCACATTTCTAATAAAAAAATTAAAAAAAAAAGGAATGCCGGTCAATGTGAAATTTAAGGAGTTGTCCAAGTCGTTCCATTTTTTCCATTGCAGCTCAATGGAAAAATCGCATCGACTTGGACACCCCCCTGTCCAAGATCGGCTGAGACATCTAACTTGGAACTAAATTATTGAAAATTGGTTTTTCTCCCTTTTCGAGAAAATAATACAACCAAATGTCCTGTTC
>JUFY01028450.1:0-10858 GCA_001855655.1 Leptopilina clavipes | reverse complement strand
AAAACAATAATAATTTAAAAAATAATAATAAAAATAATAAAAAAAAATAATTGAAATAAATTATTAATTATTAAAAATAATAATTTTTAATTACATTAAATAGTGTTGAGAAAAAAAATTATTTTTTTTGTTTTATATGTTATTAAAAAATATGGAAAAATCGTGCAAGGTAAAGAAAAGATTTTTTTCACATGTAAACAGACACGCTCACAAACTTTCTTTCGACATTCGAAAAATGTGACTTCAAAATGAAGTAAAAAAACAATCGGAAAATTTCGGTAAAATCTAATTGAATATAGGGCGAGGCATCAACGATGGAGGACGCTTTTGAGGAAAAAGAACCTTCACTGGTATAATTCAAAGATATTTTTTTTTTTTTTTTTATCGTATCTAAAAAAACGGTTTTCTTTTTAAACGGCTGGCCTCCCTAAGTCCTTCGCTTCCCCGCGCAAAGGAACGTCAATTAACAAAGATGACTCAATTCTCAACTCACCTGCGCAATATATTTTTTTTTCTTTTCTTTTTTATAATAAAACAAAAGGTAACACGTGTCACTAGCGACCGATTCTTCGATCTTTCATCACTTTCACCGGTTTTTCTTTCTCATTTCATTTACATTATGCATTATATAAATATATATAATAAACATAACATTGTCTTCTGGAAAAAATATTTATGCTCATCTATCCAAGAAAAAGAAGAAACACAATCGATTCTCGTGTTTTGTTTTAAATCTGGATAAAAGAAGAATAGCAGAAGCGACGATCGACGAAGGCTTTTCCTCTCCTTTTTTTTTTCTTTAAAAAAATTAGGTATTTTTCCCCTCTCTTTCTCACAACACCGTTTTGTTTACTGCATTTTTTTTCCTTTTATCATCGTCATCATCATTAATTACGGTCTGTATTTCTTTCTTCTCTCTCAAAATTTACTTTACATTTTTTTTTTTTTTGCAAAATTCTAACGCATTCAAAATATGAATTGTTTGCTTCTTTAAAAAAAAAATAATAATAATAAACGAACGAAATAGAGGAAAATTAACCAGCGTTTAAAAATTTTAAGCACCGCTAGCTGGCTCCACCCCCTCCTTTTACCAGTGGCCAATGGCAGTGAGACGCATTTTTTTTTTATTATTTTTTTTAATACAAATCTTGTAATGGGGAGATGAAAAAAATAAATATAGGTCCAAAAACGAATTAGGGGGGAAAACTGCACATTGGCCGAACAAGTAATACATGGGTGTTATATATTTTATTATATAAAAAACGAGAATCGGTGTAAAAAAATACGGGTATTGGGGTTAGAATATATTTTTTTTTTGGAGGCTCTACAGCATTCAGGGGAAAAAAAACGTACTTGCAGTTGATCAAAACTTTTGAGAAACATCTAATAGTTCCCTCATTTTTTCCAGTTTTCACTTTCTTTTTTTTCTTACAGAAAAACTCTTTACCTCAATCTCTTAATTTTAATCCACGTTCTAGAATTTTGTATTTTCTTCTTGTTTAAAATTTTTTTTCTAAATTTAAGAATAAAAATTTTTTGAATTTTTAGAATAAAAATATTTTATCATTTTAATTGAATTATTCAACTTCTTAATTCAATTCATTCATAGTTTCGATTATGAAAATTTGTTCAATTTTTTCGTCAAATAAAGTTTTACACAATTCGTTATTTATTGAATAAACAAAATTTTTTGATTTTATTAATTTTATGCAATATTTATGATAAATCATTTTATATATAAGACGAAAATATTCAAATTTCAAAGAAAAATGTATTCAAAACTAAATTTTTGAAAAATTTGATTTTTGTTAAAAGAAATGTGAATTTTTTTTTTGTTTTAAATTCATTTTATAATTCATTTTTATAATTTTTAACACTTGAATCGAGAAAAATATTCTAAATCAAAATAATTATTCAAGAATTTAAAAAAAAGAAACATTTAGGAAAATAATTTTTTTACTGCATTCTATAAAAATATTTTCCTCAATGTTTTTGAAATGAAAAATTTCCTAAAAATAAAAATACCTACGAGAAATAAATATATTTGTAATAAATATTCAAAACCAAAATTTTGTAATGAAAATGATATTTTTTATAATAAATATATGATTATAATATATAATATTAATTATTAATAAAAAAAATGATATATAAGAAATTTTATGAAATTGCGAAAGAAATAAAAAAAAATGAATTTCGGACTCAATGATTTATCTGGTAGGTAATTTTGCAGACAATGAGCTGACAACTGAAATGAATTTTACAATAATAATAATAATAATAAGAATTTTAACGTGGAGAAACTAGAGAATGAGGGAAATGAATGATGACAATTGGAAAAAAAGGAGAGAACGACAGACGTTATCATAGATATTCAACTACGCGTCTTTTTTGGTCATCGAGCAAATCTTAGTTTAGCTAAGGGACCATACTTCACACACCATGCAGGGGGGTTGGCTTTTTGCAGCAATATATTTCCCGAAAATATCATTAATTTTCATTTTCGATTGACACTGTAGTTAATATTTCCGATCAAGTTCAAAATTTTATATTATTTTTCAATTTCTTTTAACGTCAAAAATAAACGTTTGTAATTTAATTAAAATTCAATTTCAATGAAACCGAAAATAATTTCCAACAATATTTACAATAATTTATTCTTTTCTTTTATATAATGAAAAATTTTCACGTCTTTTTTGGACCTACTAAAATCGAATAAGTAAATAAAAGAAAAAAAGTATTCTATTTTCACGAGTCACGAACCGGCAATAAAAGATCGTTTCACTTTCGCGGACACTTTTACCAGTTTTTTTTTTGTCTAAATATTGATCGTTGAATAAATTTTTTTTTCTTCACGAACATTCAATGAAAAATAAGTTTCGTTCCCACATAAAACTGAAAAAACTTTTAGAAATCGCAGTATTTTTTTTTATTCCACTTTTTTCCGCCGTGGAAAATTATTCGAGATTTCTTCAACAAAAATAAATAAATAAAAAAGATTTAAAATCGACAAAATGTTCCATCGAATTTCCCGACGATAAATAAAATTCCAGGCTCGCGTAACTTGCTTGAAATTTGACATTGATGAATCTGCTTCGCCTATAAGTTCACTTCACATTACATTTCCCAAGACCAAAAAAAAAAAAAAGAAAAAAAATTCATCAGTTAAAAAAAGGATTATCAGTGAAAAATATTGCATGAAATACTAAGAGTTCTAAAAGGGAATTGCAGATGAATTTCGATAATTTCGATTTAGTATTTTTTTTTTTTGGGTTTTAGTGAGATGGATTTTTTTAAAAAAATTTGAAGAAAAATCTATCATCAACAGGTTAAAAATGGTTATTTAAAGGAATAGCAATGCACTGAAATATTGTTATATAGGTTATAAAAAGAGGTTTGATAATTCGCGCATATTAAGCAAGAAGGGAAAAAAATAGGATTTCTTACCTTGCTTGAACCCTTCACTTCCTTGTCTACTCTGTGGCCGCGCAAAAGTCTCCTCCGTTGCTAAAAAACAAAGAAAAAATTTTCATTAAATGAAGGACAAAAAAATTTAATTAAAATATTATATTTTAAATTATATTTATAAATTTTTGTAAAAAAAAACAATATTTAATTAATTTTTTTTTGCGTAGGATTGATATAAATATAATTAATATAATTTATTTTATTAAAAAAACTGGATTTTATTCTATTTAATATTTTATTTTATCAACTGACGGTAAAAGATACCAGTTACCTTTTTTCAGTGTTATATTTACAAAATTATTGAATTATTTTAACTCGAAAATTGGACTTTTTTTAATGATTTTAGCTTCTTTGTGCCGTTTTATTCATAAATAATAAATTTTATAATCATTCAAAAGTTATTTTTTCCATTTTAGACAATTTTTCATCGTATTTATTGACACTTAAGGGCATGTCAAAGTCGTATCGATTTTTACATGAAACTTTAAGGTCATGTCAAAGTCGTTTTGATTTTTCAATTGAGCTGTAATGGAAAAATCGCAACGACTTTGATATGGTCTTAAGTTTCCTGAGTTTAACATGCCCTTAAGAGTGCGTTTTATGTCATCTATAGTTCATTTTTTGCCCACAAGAGTGCAGAATTTTACATTGAAAAACGCGATATCCATTGGGAGTTTACATGCCCTTAAATGTGACATCATCGATTTTAATGAAAATAGAAACCATAGTTGATCACGGTACACTGGAAAATTTGAACCCTAGACTGTTCGGTCGTATCTAAGGTTCAGAGTGGACACCTCGACGCCAGAAAGTGTAAACATTCAGGATCGTATGGTGTATCAAAGCAATGGGGCGCTTAGCAGGGTATTACTAACAAAAATTTGAAATTGCAAAAGAAGATGGGAAAAAAATATGATACTAACCCTGCGCCGATGTACTGGGAGTCGGTTCAGGTTCTCGTTTGATTCTTTTTGTGATCGAGTCCGGAATGTCAGTACCATTTTCCGTGGGTTCGTCCTGTCTCGACAAGGCGGCGAGATTGGCACTGTTCGGTGTTGAGGCTGCTCCATTGTTGGTGCTGCCATTGCTGCCAGGTCCACTGGCTGAGACATCGCCCTGAAAGTCGAGACCCATTTTCATCTCCATCATTTCGGGCGAGCCTTGAACCAAATCAGTACTGCTGTGATGATCCTGGCCCATGGATTCAAGGGGTGTGTCTGATGAGCCGCTCAGCTTCCTTGGTCGGCCCCTCTTCCTCTTTGGTGCTGTCAATGCCGATCCCAAAAGTGGATGGCTCGACATATGATGAAACCTCTTTTGCGAGACATGATGATGTGAGCCAATTTGGTTTATTCTATGTAAATTCGGTGGTGGTGGAGGTACTGTGTTTTGATTGCTGAGCAACGACGACGTGATACTTGGCAAATCACATTTGTCCTCGTTTACTTCAGTGAGACCCTTTATTCGCAGGGACTCGGCGACCCTTAAAAATGCCGTCAACCTATCCTGATCCACGCTAACTTCACCTCGATACATGAAGTCTAAGAGACTTCGCATATCCACGTAGGGGACATCCTTCAGAATGACTATTGGATGCTTGTCGGGATGTCCAACGAACAAGGCCTGCAATTTTTTTTATTATTAATTTAGAAAATGCGCTATAACAAGAGGGCTCTAAGTGAAAAAGAAAAATCTAAATATACCTGGAAATAGGGACTACACGCCGATAGAACCATCTTGTGTGCCCTGAGTAACTGGCCTTCGACCGCCAGCGTAACATCGACAAATGCTTCGTCATGAAGCAATTGATCGAAAACAGAAAGCAAATTGCTTTGATGGTTGTTCCAGCGCAGACAAAACCTCTGCGATGCCATCGCTTCGCTTCTCAGATCCGCCAGGTTCCCGTTAATATCCGCTAACATCAGACCTAGTGGAGGACCTTTTTTCCCAGTGTAGCTGTCAACGCCACCACCTCGTCGCTTTTCCTTCTCGTTTTTCTCGATGAATCTCTACTCTCTAGTGTCTTTACTCGAATTCGTGTATCCGCCTTCATCGGCCACGATATCACGTCCTTCTTCCTCTCGATCTAAAACAAATAAATGACAAATTATTCCAAATGTCGGTAACAATCGGTAAATGATTCCTGTAATTCTTCCCTTTCACATGCCCTTAAGGCCATGTCAAAGAGATTATTTATTGTAGATTTTTGTCTGTTTTTCAAATTTTGGTAATGGCCTTAAGGGCATGTCAAAGTCGATGCGATTTTTACATGGAGCTTCAATGGAATTTTGACATGCCCTTAAGATTAATTTTGAAATTATTCCCATTGCACAAGGCGCCATAGTGGCTAAGGCCGGTACTGTAAACAGTATTACTAAATCATTTTTATTTAATGTTAACATAACGAATTTTTTTTTTTTACCTATACTGAAGACTAATCAGTCAAGTTAGTCATCAAAAACGAATTTATTCCTTTACTTGCTTTTCAAATTAGTTTCTATAAATTAATTATATTTTCTGAGATATTAAAGAAAAAACTATAAACAGTTCTTCATTTATTTTCAATTTCTCATTAAGATCTCATTAAGATTATCTTCAAGACACATTCACACCCGTGTATATTACGTCGTGTTCTTTCTGCTTTTCAATCTTGCAATCACCCAGTGCCATAGATTATTAATTACCATATTGCATCATAAATTTCCATTTATACAAATTAGCCTAGAAAACAAGTTTGCTCCTCATATTTGAGAACAAATGTAAACAAACAAAATCTATCAAAAAAAAAAATAAAGAAAAAAATAAAAAAAAATAAAAAATAAATAAATATTTTCTCGAAAAGAAATTTTTCGAAGTGAGGTTATGTTTTCAGATGAAGCAGCTTCTCTTAAGATAAGAGAGATGACACTACCATATTATCAAAGCTGCTTTACCTGAAAACATAACCTCACTTTTATATCCATATTCACTGTAAACTTAAAAGTATCAAATTTATCCAAAAATTTGGAATCAATTTAATAATTTTGGTATTTTGATATTTTGATATTTTTTGTTTCCATTCCATTAAAATCAGTGAAATTTCACTGATTCAAATTTAAAGAGCAGCCAAATAGAAAAATCGCAACGACTTTGACATGCCCTTAAGGTAATTTTTCCTGTTTAAAGTCAGAAATCACGTAACAATTTTTAAGTCCAGTGAAAGATTTTATTACAAAAAATAAAAATGACGATTTTAAAAAAAATTGAGATGGATTGTTTTTTTTTTTTTTGGAAAATAATGTCCCCCAGGCGGTAAAATGCAACTCGTCTAACGCCCAATGTTAGGTACGCACCGCCTGTATGCATAATACATAAACATAAATGCTTAATATGATATCGCATGCGGCGTGGGTGTACGACCCTGGAGGACGTAGGAGCAGAGTAACGCAAAGCACAAAGCCACAACGGGGCAGGCAACTCACTCGTTTCCATGCCTTTTATGTAATTTTCCCCTGTGCCCCTTCATTCTCTCACACACACATATACCACCGACTCTTCAATCCAATGACGAATAATTTCTATGTAACGACTGTGCGTGTATATGCGCATCACACAAGTCAAGACCTGTCGCCTTTTTTTTCTATTTTATTACATTTTTTTTCTCTATTTCACTAAGCGTCAACGAAACCAAACACTCTTGCCTATATATATAAATATGGTCAATTTAAGAAATACAATATTTCAAACTCAATCGTGTCTCGGAGATGAATAAACGTGAAATTGTGCAACTTGAACGATTAGAACAAAAGAGGGGGGAAAGTACTGACGTTCTTCTTTTCTTCAATTTTTTTTATTTTTTAATTTTTTGGACAAATGTTTTTTTATTTTTACCTATGTATAATTGTAAATCATAATATGTGACGCGCTCCCTAGAAAGGTACTTAAGGAGCAATAAAAATTTTAGGTTATGTTTATAATTTTTCTAATAAAAATTTTAGGTTATGTTTATAATTTTTATAATAAAAATACAGAAACACTGTAAACTTTAAAGTATCAAATTGATACCAAAAGTATCAAATTGACCCAAAAATTTGGAATCAAATGGATACTTTTGGTATCAATTTGATACTTTTCAGTTTACAGTGAAGAGAATCAATCACCATTACAAATTATTGATGTTCAAGTCTTTACATCAAAAATATTCAATAAAAACTGGTTTCAAATTTACATATAATTAAAAAGGAAGTTTTTATCAAGATAAATCTAACACAAACATAACCTATAATTCGTTTGCTTCTTAGCTACCTTTCTCGGGAGCGCGTCACATATTACATACATACGTAAAAGTAAAACAATTGTCAAAATATAAAAAAGTAAATTGTAACTTGTGATATACTGTTTTAAAATTGAAAAACAAGACGTGACATAACCTCCAAGAAACGATACGATTGAAAAACAAATAACAAAAGATGGTACTTTTTAACAGTGTAAAGCACGAAGGAACGTGTTGAGAAACGATAAAGATAAAAGAAACAATCAATATACTGCGTAAAGGCTGTTTTACAAGTGCGTATTTGTAATTTTTTAATTTGAACGAAAAGAAAAAAAAAACTTTACGAGGAAGAGATTGTGTTGCGCTACTTTTTAGAAGCTACAAATATGATTAAAATTTAGGATATTAAATATTTGCACAGTTTATTTTAATTTGCTTTATAAGTCTTCAATTCTGAAGATTCGCCACAGACTGACTTTATTTCCGTGTTTTGTCCATACCAAGGGCACTACTTCTGTCCAAAGTAAAAACCTAGTAAGTCGCATTTGCCATAAGGGCGAGCGTCCCTTAGCTTTGTTATTCGACTTTCGCTCTTATGGCAAATGCGACTTACTAGGTTTTTACTTTGGACAGCAGACTAGTATTTTCGAAAATGACGTATATTTTGTACAAATTAAATTTAAATTTCCTACACTTTCTAATTTTTTATTCTCTATTAATTCCATTTTCCTTGCTGTAGTATTTTATTATATACTTGACTTGCGACAGCTTTTTTCTGAAGAAATTCATCTTGACACATCCTATGTCGAGTGTTTTCGAGTCATTCTCCTCTGTAGCGAGATAACATAATTAATAGGTCACTTAAACCCACGCACCTCTTTAAAAATATTTCAAATATAATCTGTCACACCCTTAATACATTCCCGGTGTTGAGTCAGATCAATTTCGACTAGAAAAAAATTTTTTTTACTCTTCTCTCATAAATATATGTATGGTAAAAACATAATATAACTTTGTATCAAGATTATATTGTGATAAAAGTGTTAAACTATCTATAAAGTTGGTTGAAATCCTAGTTATCTCCTCTCGCGTAAAAAAAGAGATGCAAAAAGAGAAAAAAAAGTAGGAAACACGTGAAAGGTATTCGAGGATGAAAGGAGGACTCTGGTTCCACCTCTCGAACCTTCGGTAAGTAATGCAATGGTACAGGCATACAAGGAGGAAGAGAGATGTGAGGTAGATTGGTCGGGTCTCGTCTCGGCTCAGCACCGAATCGAATCAATAGTATTTTCTACGCATTCGGATCGATAACTGCAGGTTCGGTGGGTTTCGCGCGCAAATCACAATATACATGTATATTGTACCACATAAAGCATTCAACGCTATTGCTCAGATATGTGACCCAGAAGTGGAAGGAGTCTGACCTTGTGCGACCTTATAGGTACCCGGCAATAAGCCGATGTTTCACGGTCAATGTCAAGATCGTGCCTCTTTTCATTCCCTGACGCATCATCATCATCTTATTTGTTATTGTCGTTACCAATTCTTTCCTTGCCAACAAAACGTTTCATTCATTTCCCGAATTCTTAAAAATTTCCCTCATTTCCAGTGCCAACTACAGAACATTTTACTAAAATCAAAATCAAATTCACTAAATCATTCGGTAAAAATTTTCAACGACACTGATTTGTTGATTTAGGAAAATTTTTCATGTCAAAGTCGTGAGCTTTAATGGAGAAACTGCCACGACGACTTTGACATGCCCTTAAATGAAAAATTTTCCTATATCAACAAATCAGTGTCGTTGAAAATTTTCAACTTATGATTTAGTTTCTCCATTGAAGCTCGCAACGACTTTGACATGCCCTTAATACACACGAATTGTCAATTCTAAAACGATTGTTTCAGAAACATTTATCAATAAAATATAAACAAACAGCAAATATTATCGTTTTACGTTTAAATGACAATTGTTACATAGGTAATAAATGTTCGTGTTTAAAACGGAACTTTTAATAAAGATAAATCTATCACAAACATAACCTATAATTCACCTGTTTCTGATCCCTTTCTACGAAGCGCGTAACATTTATATCCATTTTGTTTAACCATAAAAATATTAATTCAATACTTCATGATTATATAATAT
Organism: Leptopilina clavipes; assembly: GCA_001855655.1. Taxonomy (NCBI): domain Eukaryota; kingdom Metazoa; phylum Arthropoda; class Insecta; order Hymenoptera; family Figitidae; genus Leptopilina; species Leptopilina clavipes. The sequence continues at coordinate 989 of JUFY01028450.1, read as the reverse complement.
GTAAGAAATGACTGAAACATCATTCTTTTAAAATATGATGTCAGAATTTCAATATATTAACGATCAAGTGATGGAAAATTTAACTAGTTTCTCTCAAGTAATCGCGACTACAATATATTTGTTTCGAAGCATTGTTTCGCGATTTGTTTGAAAAGACGAGAGATAAGGCACAAGCAAAAAAGATTGCGCATTGCAAAATTGAATCATCATATTATAATGAAACAAAACTTTTATTTTTTGCTAATGATCAATATTTTTCCTCGGATTTTTTAAACTTCCGTTGATTCTTAAGCAATGAAAATTATTGTCAATCTTATAAACAAAAAATATTCACAATACTCTCTATACTTTATTGTTTTGATAATATTTATCCATATAATGTCGAATTCGTTATATATTACTTGGAAAAAGTGTTTATTTTATAATTTATAAAATTTGTTCCTTATTTTTCGGTTTAATTTTATAATCTCTACCGTTCTTTCTCGTATTTTTTTTAATCCAAAAACCAAAAATTCGTTAAATGTTTATTTTGCTTCCTCATAGGAAGCATTGTGTTGGTGAAAATTTCGGAATGTGATTTTTTGACTTATATCGATGTAATTTGACCTCAGGAGTTCAAAAATCATGTTTTTAAAAAATGTCCGTATGTGTGTGTGTGTGTGTGTGTGTGTGTGTGTACTTACATTATATAACCCTTAATATCTCAGAAACAAAAAGAGCTACAGACTTGAATTTTCTTTTAAATTGTAGATCTCATTGGGGGACATAAAATGAGAGTATGTTGAGCACGATTAATAAGGATTAACTAATTTTTTTTTCCGTTTTTCATTTTTTGAAAAAACGTTTTTTGCCCATAACTTTTAAAAAATGTGAAAACACCTATAGATATTTTTTCTTGATTTTGTAGATTTTTTTAAGACGCGTCGATTGACCTATTATAGAGCCTATCACGATTAAATATTAAAAAGTTATTGATGTTTTAAAAATCA
>JUFY01028449.1:0-14866 GCA_001855655.1 Leptopilina clavipes | reverse complement strand
CACATCCATTTACCCTTTACCTACACTCACACATAAATACAAACTCTTTTTTTCCTGCATTCCACCCATTGTCTCACTTATGATCGCTTTTCACACCCCTTCAACGCCATCAACGAATAATAACATTTTTTTGGCTCTTGTTCCAATTTTTTTTTTTTTTCCTTTTACAGATAGGGTAGATTAGGGGGATTTTTTATTTTTGCATTAATAACAAATCCACGGTTAAGAATACCAATATTTTTATTTTTTATTTTGTATAGTATACATAGTACTTTATTCTAGAATATAAATTTTGTGCGCCTCTTACTTCCAGGTACATTTACTATTTTTGATTTCAAGGTTTGCAGGTAAAAAAGTCTAGATAGAAATATTTATAAATGTAAATAATATAAATTTATATTTATAGTATTTTATTATTATTTATTTTTTATTTTATGTAGTATTTTATTGTAGAATATAATTTTTTGTGCGCCTCTCAATTCTCGGTTGATTTATTATTTATTATTTTTATTTTTGAAAGTCGAATAACCTGGAAAAAAATATTTCTAAATGTAAATAATATAAATTTATAGTTATAGTATTTTATTTTTATTTTTTATTTTGTATAGTATACATAGTATTTTATTCTAGAATATAATTTTTGTGCGCCTCTCACACCCCGGTAGATTTATTATTTTTTATTTCAAGTTTTGAAAGTCGAAAAATCTAGAAACAAATATTTATAAAAATGAATACTGTAAATTTATAGTATTCTATATATAGTATTATTTATTATTCATAGTATTTTATATAACAAATAGTATAAATACATAATATAAATTACATTCACAATGTTATATAATTTATATATAAAATTATAAAATATAAAATTGGAAAAATAGAGTGAAATATAATTCAAATAAGTAGAGAATGATAGATTTTTGACACTCCTTTTTTGTGAAAAAGGTAAAAACCCTTTTTTTGTAAAAATTATTATATTTTTTCGGATCACTTTCTGCCTGATTGAAGGACAGTTAAAAATTTTTTCTTTATTACATTCGAACAACTGGTTTGTTTGCAAATGTTTTATGGAAAAAAATTAAAGTAATTTTGCAAAGTTTTTTTTTTAGAAGAAAAATACGCAGGTGGTGGAAAAAATTTTTTTTGTTATTTTTTTTGGGAGTGTGACAAAAAGTTGAAAAGATTTCCCTTGTTGGAAATAAAATTTTACACATCTGCGACAGGCAAATGAGAAAAGGAGGAGAGAAAAATAGAGAGCATTGTAAAAGGTGAACGTGCTTGGACTAATTTTTGAATTTGCATCGAGAGAGTAGTTCTTTTGATCTACTTTTAGCGCTTGTATCGACTTTTTTTTTTATTCAATTCCCAGTTTTTAAAATCAATATTCTTTGCATTCCAATACGTATTTAGATTAATATATGACTCCAAATGCATCACCGGATGCTGAGTGCATCCCTTTCACGAATATCGAGACATTGCTTCGATGAATCAAAACAACTAATTTATTTTAAAAATATGAAATTTTTTTCCTTTATTGCCTGTTTATAATAAATAATAAGTAAAATTGATTTCAAAGAAAGGGAAAATTGACGCCTTCTTACTGTTGAATAAAAAAAAATTATTTCTCCACTTCGATGATTAATTCTATTACAAAACAAAAATAAGTTTTTACTTTTTGAATAAAAATAAAAATTTTTTTCCATTACAAAATAAAAATATTTCTTCACTTTTAAGGAAAAATTCATTAATAAATTATCTCAATTAAAGCGTTAAAAGAATTTCTTTTTCTTTTTCTTTGTTCTTGAAAAACATTATCATGGAAAATTAATGTCGAAAACTTGAATTTCAAGAGCTTCTTCTGATTCTGTTGAAGTAACTTGTAAAACATGCTTCCTGAATAAAAGATCATTATGTTGAGAAGTAACTTTTAAAATATTCAAGTTAGATTTATCAACTTACGGATACTGATACAGGAAAAGGAACCAAAATTTTCTTTTTTTTGCAAAAGGAAAGTTTTAATAAATAAATGTACTTTTTTCACTCGACACTTATCATTAAAAGTTGAAAAATTCTAATTTCATCACTGACGATATAAAAATGGAAAAAAAAAATGATTGCCTCACATCTATCATCGAAATTTGATTCACGTTCGTCGCTGAGGGATTATTGCATGGCAATTTAAATAAAAGTTTGAGAAATAATTAACACGAAAGTAGATCAACGGATTAAATATGTAGTTTTTTTTTTGAAATAGATTTTTTTCGAACATTTTTTAGAGAATTGGAAAGAAAGTGTAAATATTTTGCTTTCCTTTATATTGAGAGAAGTAATTTAATTATTTCAAAGTGAGATTAATAGTAAATTGGCCTTAATATGTAAACAAAGTCCTCTTTCAAGTTGAAATTTTTAGGTCACTTTTAAACGAGACGAGGAATATTTAGTTTGGAAAGCAGAGAACTTCTAATTAAATTAGCAGTCTTCGCTTTTGAAAATTATACTGATGGAAAAAATATATATGTATAGGTATAAAAATTGGAGAACTTATTTGTATCGGGGGAAAAAAGAATAGTTGGAATATTTTTCTAGTCTTACAAAAAAAAATTCTTTTTTGTTTTAATTTTATTCCATTAATAACATTTTTATTTTAATTTAATTTTACTTTGAATTCTCTCTAGTTCTTAACAATAAAGTCCTAATTTAATAACTTGAACTTGTAAAAATTTAAGAGTTAGACTTTGGGCAGAATTTTTTTCTATTTTGACATTTTTTCCACGTATAATAAATTAGGGTATTTTTATTACCTAATAAATTAGGTAAATTATCAAACGAGATTATGTTTTATTTTCTCTCTTCCACAAGTAAAAAAAATTTGAAATTCAATTAAAAATAATCTATAATACTTAATTTTCATTTTAGTTTTCCGTTCACAATTATTGGAATTTTACGTGTTTTTGTTGTTCTGGTCTTGTTTTTAATTGCGGTAGGTATTATTTCTTGTACATTCTACAGATAATTAGTTTTTTTTGCTGAGACTTGAGAAAAAATAATCCCACGAGAGATCAAAAAATTGTAGTGAGTTTTTCAAGATCCGCTTTGTATTATTTTAGAGATGTATATATATATATAGAATCTAGAATATCCCAGAAATTTACGAGAAGAATTTAATCTGTTTGTGCGTTTAGCCGATAACTCCAATCGCTTGTAATTATTGCAATTCTTTCCAGAGAGGAGAAGAAAAATAATTGTAATATTAACATCATTATTAGGATTCCATTAATTTTCATTCCATTTTATTTATTTCTTATTACTATTTCATCAGAGTAAATTAATGAAATTTGTAAAATTTTCTGATATTTTTGAATTCTCCTTGATTGGAATTTAGAGAGACGGTATTTGTTTTCGTAAAGATAAAATATTGCTTTTCATTAGCGCTCTCAAACTATTTTGAAGTTTACCTGGAAAATACATTAATTACATGTAGCTCTCTATGTAATTAACTTTGGAATTTCAACGCTTTGTGAGAATCAAATGTAAAATTAGTCAAGTGACACTTCAATGAACGGAAAATTCTAATTCACTTAATTCTCACTAATTTTGTACATGAAAAAATTTTCATTTTTATCCAATTGTGAAGAAAATTAGAAAATTTTTTCACTTACAATTAATTGAATTAAATTTTGTTTCTTAAATTCAGAAACATTTTTGAGAATTTTTACTTTTTTTGTTAGTAGTAAGAGATGACAGTTTTAGTCGGAGAGATATTAATTAACTTTACCTAAAATGTTCACGCAGGGGAAAAGGATAAATTTAGTCAGACAATGTTTTTCGCCTTTTGTCACAGTACTAAAAGTTTGTTTTAGTCAGACGTTTCAATTTCTTTTAAATTTTCTGTTACTGTAAGTAGTAAAAGTCATTTATAGCCAGAGAGAAGTTTGAAATACTTAGAAGTTCGCTTCAAGTAGTAAAAGTCAGTTACAAACAGACATGGCGTCTTATGTTTCTATACATTCGCTTTAAGTAGTGAAAGTCAGTGTTAGTCAGACAGTGAGTCCTTAACACCTGTAAACTTCCAGTATAAGTAGTAAAAGTCAATTATGGTCAGACGGAAGGTTAGAAATCCTTTTAAATTTTCTCCAAGTAGTAGAAGCCAGTTATAGTCGGACCGAGTTCATTTCTTCTTAATATGCTCCAAGTAGTATTAAATAGGTTTTAGTCAGACAACTTGGCATATTTTTGCAAATTTACCTTGAGTGGAAAAAGTCGGTTACCGTCAGACGGTGTTTAATTATTCTAAATTTGCTAGTAGTAAAAATAAAAAAGTAGTAAAAATCATCTTTAGTGAGACAAAGTTCAATGTTATTGCAAATTTACCATAAGTAGTATAAGTCAGTTGTGGTCAGACGACGTTTGATTTTTGTAAATTTGCTTCAAGTAGTAGAAATCAATATTAATCCGACAACGGTGCATATTTATATTTATATTTTTGCCAATTACCTGTAAGTAGTTAAAGTCGGTTATAGTCAGACGAGGTTTTATTATTCTACAGTAGTAAAAATCAGTTTTAATCAGACAAAGTTTCATATTATTGCCAATTTACCGTAAGTAGTTGAAGTCAGTTATGGTCAGACGACGTTTAATTATTCTGCAGTAGTAAAAATCGGTTTTATTCAAAGTTCCATATTATTGCAAATATAACGTAAGTAGTAGAAGTCGGTTATGGTCAGACGACTGTTAATTATTGTACATTTGCTCCAAGTAGTAGAAGTCAATATTAGTGCGACAATGGTGCATATTTTACCAAATTACCTCTAAGTAGTTAGAGTCGGTTATAGTCAGACGATGTTTTAATTATTCTACAGTAGTAAAAGTAAGTTTTAGTCAGACAAATTTGAACAGTTTTTGTAAATTTTTTCTAAGTAGTAAATGTCGCTTTTGCTCAGACATAATATCATATTTTTCTCAACTTTTTAATCAGTGGTAAATGTGACTTTATGTCAGACAATATATTAAAAATCTGGTAATTTTTTTTCCATCCGACTTAACAGTGATTTTAGTATGTAGGCAATTATTAAGAACGTCAGCTAAAATTATTTCAACATTAATTTTTTTCCTTCATAAAACGCTGTGTAGTGCACGTTTCCCCAGTGAGTCTTCTTTATTTAAAATTCAAGTCACATTTAACGGAGACTTCCCCCATAGGTATTAGACAGAGTCTCGCATCGAGTTGCACTACCATTTGTATAATGTAATTACTCTCTTGAAATGTACCGGAAATAAGCTATATTTATTAGCAATAATATTGAACAAATTTTTTTTTCTGAACAAATATAGGAAAAATAACAAATAAGTTTTTACACATTCGTTTGTATAGTAGAATAAAATCTACCAATTGAAGGGAATTTAAAAAAAGGATTTTTGGAAAAAATTTTCTTTGAGTCCTAAGAAAAAATGACGAAAATATTCTTTTTATTATATAAGTGTAAATTTTTGTTTGTCAAATGTCAAGTTGGATTATTTAAAGAATGTGTAATGAAGAGCAGGCAGCATTGCCCCTAACAAAAGCCAAACTGACACGAAAAGTTTCATGTGAAATATTTGGCTGGCAAAGTTCCTCAAATTTCATATCAGACATTCTGTAATCCAGCAAAGCTAAAGTCCCTCCACTTAAGCATGCTTTCAATGCGGTTGGATGCCGTAAAATTGCATAAAGCAGTTTTCACACTATAATACTTGTCCTGTATTAATTTTATCGTTTAATCTGTGTTCGGGTTTATTCTCAGAAATTAATATTCACTTCTTCTAGTTGTTTGAATAATGAGAAAAAAAATCTGTAAGAGAAATAAAAGTTAATAAAAAGGGAATTTTACATTTTTTTTATTATAATTTTTAACTTTTGAAGAAAACTAAATTTTCCGTAAGTAGTAAGGGTCAGTTACAGTCGGACAGAGCGTCCCAGGGTCTAAGGAAGTTGTTTTAAGTAGAGAAAGTGTTTTAGTCAGACGAATCACAGCATATTCTTGAAATTTTTTCTGTGAGTAGTAAAAATCATTTTCAGTCAGACAACGTTGAATATTGTTTCAAATTTCCCGTAAGTAGTAAAAATCGTTTATAGTCAGACAGAGTTAAATTCTTCTAAACTTGTCCCTAAGTAGAAAAATCGTTTTTAGTCAGACAATGTTGCATATTTTTGTAAATTTCCTGGAAGAAGTAAAAGACAGTTATAGTCAGACGACGTTAAATTCTAATTAAATTCTAATTAAATTTTAATTTAATTAAATTAAATTAAATTAAATTAAATTAAATTTAATTAAATTTAATTTAATTTAATTTAATTAATTAAATTCATTTAATTTTAATTTCAATTTTGTACTTATATTGTCATAATTTTTTTAGAAAATGTAAAAAATATTTTTGTGATATATTTTTCTGATATATTTTTGCTTGTGGGTTTATAAAAAAAATGGAAATATCCAAAGCATTCGTTGTTGAAAAGTTAAATGACTTTTGAAAATTAAATTGATCGCATTGTATCGTGAATAATTTGTGGCTTACTGGGAAATTGAATTAGACCATGAAAGCGTTTCACACCTTGAGGAAGGACTCTCGTACGCTGATTGGTCAATCTCATTAAGTGTCTGTCGTGAGATTAATTTGTCCTTTAAACTTGCCATTCACTCATTTGAATTTCAACTCAAGGTGCCATGAAAGTTAAAGTGACTTGATCAGCCGAGAACGTTAATTAACCACATTTCAATTGAATTTTAATTTTCACATGATCAATACTATTTTCACACACTGATTTCAAATATTTTCCACCATTCAAACCGAATAAATTAAATTGACTTCTTTTTTAAATTTCTAACTATTTTGTCATCAAATAGTAAAAAGAAAGAAACTTCCCTCCTTTTTCTATACCGACGCAAAAAATTTATCGTTGAATAAAAATAGTTACAAGACTGATTAATAATTTAAAGAAAAAATGAGAATATAATATGAAAGAAGTTCCATAATGAGGTTATATTATTTATTTTTAATATTGAATAAACCAGAAGGTATTTAACAAGATAGAAAAATAAATAAGAAGGCAAATTTTTTTTACGTTTCTAAAAAAACTAAAAATTGTTCATTACAGTTAAAGAGGTTTTTTTCGCTCACAGAAGATGTTTTCAGTTTCATCTTTGAGGAAAAAGAAACGAATCTTTTTCATTCAATCTTTGTGAATAAAGTGTCAGGCGCACTGTTGTAATTTCTGTAAAGTTTATTCTTCCTTTTTTTTAAATCGTAAACAAAAAGGTATTATGTATATATATATATAAGATAGAGTGCAAGGAAAAATGCCCAGCGTATTTCAGTGGGCTCCCTAAAGTGCACTCGAATGCACTTAAGGCTACGTCATCTCGTTGGAGATTTATTCAAGATGTTCGTATCGCCTGGTCTCCATACCATTCTGTAAAAGTGTTATGCTACTTTATTCCAAGTAATCGTCTTTTCTAGAAAAGTTACTCCTCCGAGCAAAGACAGATTCCATGTTTTCTGACATATATGACACGTTTTGTTTTTATCGAAAATCTTTGAAAATATTGTCTTAACACAATTTTTCCAATTATTCTGGAAATTCTTTTTTGTTTATTTTCATTACAGGAATATTTGTTTGTTAGATTATTTATTTATAATATTATAATATAATATCAAAAATAATAATATCAATAATATCTTCTTTTTTATTTATTTTCATTATAGGAATATTTGTTTGTTAGATTATTTATTTATAATATTATAATATAATATCAAAAATAATAATATCAATAATAACAATAATATTAAAAATAATAACAATAATAATATTAATAGTTACTAAAATTATTCAATTTGGAGGTGAGAAGTTATCATTTATTATTTTTATTATCATTTTTTTTATTAATTAAATCCATTAGGTATAATTTTTAATTGGGATTGATTATGAATAATTTGATAATTATTCGAGTAGTTAATAATTTGAATAACACTTCATTCATTAGAGGCGTTGTATGATATATATATACGTTTATAGATTGGAATGAAGCGTGCAAAAGACCAATTACTCCTTTAATAAAATTCTAATTAAAAATACGTGTTGCAATTTTCATTACTCAGGATATTCGTCCTGTGAAATGTGTTGTGTTGATTAAATTATGTCAATTCATCATGAGATTTTCTCATATAAACGTAAATATGCTGATGTTTGGTGCAAAATTTTTTCTTTTCAATTTTAAATTAAATGAATTCAGGTATTGTCATAAAGAATATAATTTTGATTTGCGATGGAAATTTTTTCATAATCACAGAATATGTAGTAAATTAAATTTTTTCGAATGAATTTCGAAAATATTCAGATATCACAATGCTTATAAGATGAATTCGGAAAAAAAATGCTGATGAATTTAATTAACTTTTTTAGTTGATTATTTCTTTATTTATTTATTTATTTATTTATATATTTACAAATCCAAATCTAAGGAAGTTGTTTTAAGTAGAGAAAGTGTTTTAGTCAGACAAAACATATCATATTCTTGAAATTTTTTCTGAGAGTAGTAAAATCTGTTTATAGTCAGACGGCTTTAAATTCTTCTAAATTTTCCCCAAGTATTAAAAATTAGTAAAATAAAATAGTAAAAATAGTAAAACTATTTATATTTAATTAATATATAAATTAAAGTGTAACTAAATTTTCAATTAGGTAGATAGAACAGTTAAGATTGGAAACAGTAGTAAAACTCGATTCTAGTCAGACGGGAATTTTTTTTATTACTGTTATGTAAGTAGTAAAAATATAGTGCAGTCAGACATTTTTTTATGTTTTTCTTGAAAAAAAATAAAGTCTCACTGGTGAAGGTAAATTTGTTCATAAGTTCTAGTAATTTTTATCTCAGTAGTTAAGTATTGTTTTGGTCGGACAAAGCGTTTCAGATTCTTGTTTTTACAGAATCAGTGGTTAAAGGCAGAATTAGTCAGACATGTCGATTTTTATTATTTACATTTTCATTTCAGTAGTAAAAGTCAGTTAAAGTCAGACGTGAAATTGTTAAAATTGTTAAAGTAGTAAAATTGTTACCATTCTCACTCTAGTAAGTAGTAAAACACAGTTTTAGTCAGACGAGGAAATATTTATTTATAAACAATTTGCTTAGATTCAAGTAGTAATATTCAATTTCAGTCAGTCAGAATGTTTCCTATGAAAAATATTCTTCTAAATTCGATATAAGTAGTAAAAATCAGTTTTTAGTCAGACAGAAGTATTAAATTGATGCCATTTTCATCTCAGTAGTAAAACACAGTTTTAGTCAGACAATATATTTATTTATTAAAAATTAGACATAGATTTAAGTAGTAATATTCAGTTTCAGTCAGTCATAAAGTTTCCCATGAAAAATATTCTTCTAAATTCGATATAAGTAGTGAAAATCAGTTTTTAGTCAGGCAGATATTTTTTTCAATTCCTTGTTTTGTGTAACACAGTACAAAAATATATTTTTTCTCAGACAAATCTTTTTTCGAATTTTCTCATATTTTAGTGAACATATTTTTGGGCTTCTTTTTTTTCAGTTTGTAGAACTGTTTTTTCACTTTTCTAATCTGCATAAATGTATGCATTAAAGTATAGGTATTTCTTCGAGATATAAAAAGAAATGCAATTATTCCGTTTACATTTGAATAAAGCATTAAGGTAAAAATATTTTACCCATATAGTACACAAAGTTTCTCGTTTACCATTTATTTATGTGTCTTGTTCTTGCAAAGTAAACTCGTGTTGTACATTTAAATTCAGGTGTCATCGGAGGTGAAAATCGTCGCTTATATTTCCGTTCACGGAAATTCCATTCAAAATCATATTCCGATATTCCTCTACTACTTTTTTGCTCTTTTTTTCGCCATCTCAAACAGCTTATAGGGATATATTACGGATAAATTATTGTATCCTTAGAGAGTTCATGTTCAGAGTGAGGAAAAATTTACTTTTATTTCCAATTAGAAAAAAATGGTGCTTCTTTTTACATTGTGATTTTAGAATTGATGATTTTTGGGGTGGAAATAAAATAAAATTTGAGTACAGATTTCTACCAAATGCTGTGTTTGAAGTCATTGATTGAACTTTGAATTTAACAGAGAGGAAATTCATCCGGTGATTACATTTCCGATATAGAATCCGATGATAAATCCAATTCCAATTACTGAAAAAAAAAAAATTTTGCTAGAATATATTTCTTTCTGTTTGTAATCGAAATGACGAGTGGAGTTTGAATTTTTTTCTCGCACCTCTTTTGTGTACTTTTTTATTGAGTTACTTTTTAAAAACGTTTTTCGCAACAACTTTTTAGTCAATTATTTATTGTATAAAACTTTTCAATAATTTGTTTTACATTTTGAATTTTCTCTCATTTTTTGTTTCCAATTTGGAACGAGTATAAAAATTTTCCAATTGAAAGGTACGTAAATTTTTCAAGTAGAGTAATTAGTTATTGTTATTTGACAATTCCGACACTTGAACGAGACACAAATTCTCGACGAGATCACGGGCTTTTTTTTCCTTGTCGATTAAATAAATGTCGGTGGTGAAATTGTGTCGATTAAAAAGGAAAAAAAAAATGTAAATAAACAAGTACCTTTGTAACATTTACTGACCGGAAAGCCATGTCACTCCACCTACAAACTGTTTTACGAAAATTTTCCAATATTTGCCGCATTCCAACTGTACATGATCATTTATTATTTTTTTTTCTCCATTTCCCCTGGGTTAATGCACACTTTCAACTCGATAATCATTATCATAAATTCAGTTATGATTGCGAGAAAGTATTCAATGCAGAGCTTTCATAAATCTAATAACAGAAAATCATTATTATTATTCGAAATAACAGTAAAATCGTTTTTTCTCAAAATCGTATTTTTTTCTATTTTTATATTTTCACGTTTTTTATTTTTATTTTTTTTACTTTTTTTATTGTAAAGGGCAAATTTTTTTCATATGTAAATTTTGTAAATTTTGCAAGTTTTTTCTATTATTTCAAAATAGAGTATGGATATTTTGCTGCTTTTAAGGTTTAAAATGTGTAAAAAGCATTTAAAATTGGAATTTCAAAGCATTCATGCGTGCTTCGCTTGAAATTGGTTTAATTTCAATTCGTTCAATGTATTTGGATCTGTAAACGTTCAACTTGAAGTGTATTCAATTTTATTTAGTTCCATTATTTATTGTGAAAATTTTAATCTCACCAAAGCATTCCATCTCGACTTGTTCATTGAACAAGTTTTTTCTTTCTCTATAAAATTTAGCAAAAAATTAATTATTGTTATAAAAATAAAATAATTATATTATTATATTTTAAAAATTAATATAATTATATTATTATATTATAAAAACTAATATAATTATATTATTATATTATAATAATTAATATTATAATTAAAATTATTAAAACTTTTGGTTTTCTAGATTCTGTTTCAATAAAACGTTAATTTGCAAAAAAAAAAAAATTCGTCACTACTAGACAATAGTAAATTTTCATTGTCAACGGAACAGTGAAAAAAAAGTTGATAAAATTTGCAAAAAAAAAAAAATGAAAATGATCAAATCGTGAAAAGAAATAATTGCCAATGAGAGAGACAATTTCTAGGGAATATTTTAGGTGTGACTCAAGTTTCATGGGTCATGGAGTGCTTTAGAAGGATATAGAAAAAAAAAGGTGAGCTCGTTAAAAAAAAGCACACGACGGCGATTCTCTTCTATAAAAGATGTCATTTAGCATATATCACATTGGACCTCGTTGTCAGTGATATCCTTTTACTGCGTTTTCACAGCATACTCTTTTCTTCTGTTAACATTGTTTTAACCGCCAACCTAAAATCCCATTGTACACGGAATTCAAAACGTCGGGCGTGCAAGTTTCGTTTGCTTCTGATATGGAAAATATTCACATGTACACATACAAAATTCCTATATATACATATATAATTTTATATATGATCAAACAAAAGTTATTGTACAACACATACGTATACTTGTGACTTTTAACTTTTATGTTGTACTTGAAAAAAAAAAAGTTTTTTTCTGTCGTGTGAAAAAAAATCATTTTATCTTCATTCATAACAATAGTTTGCAGGAAAAATGATTCTCTTTTCTATTTGATAATGAATTTTTTTCTATGCAAAAACATATTATTACGAGAGACTTATTTTAGAGAGAACAAGGTTTTTTTTTGTTTTTGATTTCTGTTGTTTAATTGAATTTAACAGTCTGTGATTTTTATTGTCCTTGTGCTTTAAAAAATATTGGAGAAAAAATATGGAATAATAATTAATAATTAATAATTAATAATTAATAATTAATAATTAATAATTAATAATTTTAGAAATCAAAATTATAAATGAATATTTATTTTTAAATAATGGTAATAATTTTTTTGTTAATTTTCATTTAATTTTAATTTTTTATTTCACTATTTCTTTGCCTTCATTGTCTCTTTGTTTCTTTTGTTTCTTTATTTTCGTTGGATTTTCTCTTCACTGTCCCTTAGCTTTTGTCATTTGTTTATTTTTATGATCTTTGTTTTTGTTGTCTCTTTGCTTTTGTTCTTTCGTTGCTTTCGTTTTTCCTCTTACGTTCTCGTCCCATTATTAGAATTGTCTTTATTGTCTTGTCGTTTTTTTTTTGTTTTTGGTAAAATACTTTCCTTTTTGTTGTTGCTGTCGTTGTCACTTTGTTTTTGCTTTTGCTAGTGCTTTTCTTTTCAGTTTTTGTCTTTTGTTTCTTTTTGTCGTTCTGGCTGTTGCTGTCCCTTTGTTTTTGCTATTGTTTTTCTTTTCTTCTTTTCTCGTTACACTAGTTTTGCTATTCTATTTCTTTTTTACAAAACTTTTTTTACAAAACTACTTTTTAGTTTTTGTCTTTTGTTTCTTTTTGTCGTTGTTACTATTGTTGCCCCTTTGTTTTCACTTTTGCTTTTGCTATTGCTTTTCTTTTCTTGTTTCACTGCTTTTGCTATTTTTTTTTCTTTTTTAGAAAACATTTTCTTTTTATTTTTTGTCCTTTGTTTCTTTTTTTCGTTATTGCTGTTGTTGTTCCTTTGTTTTTGCTATTGCTTTTGTTTTCTTGTTTTTTGTCTTTTTTGTCCCTCATCTTTAGTTGTTCGTTGCCTTTGCCATTTCTATTGTCTCTTTGCTTTGATTGAAACTTTTTTTGCGTTGTCCGTTTGCTTTTATTTTTTCCTTCCTTCACTTTTGTTGTATTGTTTCTGTCCTTTGGTTCTTCTTTTGTTGCTTTTTGTCCCTTATCTTTAATTGTCCCTTTGACTTTGTTCTCGCAATTGTTGTTCTCCCTTTACTTTTCCCTGTCTATACTTTCATTATTCCTTTGCTTTCGTTGCAAAAAAAAACACAAACAAATTCTAATATTTTGTAACATTTTCTCAATTTTTAATTTGTTCTCATTTTGAAAATTTTGTTGTAAAGTGAGAGATAATGATTGGCTTGTAGTGGTGTTTATGGTATAGATAGTGAAAAGGTTGAAGTAGCACTTGTATGGAAATATATATACAATGTATATCTTTAGACAAAGTTTCCCGACAACTTTCTCCATGTACTAACTTGCTTATAATGTGGCGGAAATGTATAAAAGAGGTAAAAGAGTTGAGGCATGTCTAAGCACGTATTCTCGTATAGAGAAGTGTATTCAAAATTTACTAGCGAACTTGTGTACATTTCGAGTTTTAGTCTAACATCGTGTGGTATTTCTAATACCATACTCAAGTCGAATACTAAAAGGAGTTAAAGCCATCCACATAATTGTAAAGGGCAAAAGTTCCATTTACCTGTGTGCGCTAGTATCAATTATGAATTTAATTAATATGATATTAAAATTGAACACTCAAGTTTCTAATTGCCTTCCACGTAAGATGCTCAAACCGAAGTACCCTCAACCATCTTGTTTTATTAATTAATTATTATTAATTAATAATGAACAAGGTGTTCCAATATTTCCATTTTTTTTTAATTATTCCCTTCCCTTGTTGATTAGCAAATCAATCAACCATAATTTTCTATTTGTTTTCTTCTTTGTATTTTAAATAAAATTAAAAAATAATTTAACAATTTATCTCTAATGAATATTTTTCGTGAAAATTAATTATAATTATAATTATAAGAAAATTAATATTAAAAACAGTAGTGATACTCGATTTTAGTCAGACGGGATTACGGGAATTTTTTTTTTTTATTATTAAATAATTTAAGTGAATTCGATATCAGTAGTGAAAATCAGTTTTTAGTTAGACCAGGCGTTTTAAATTATTGTTGTTCTCATTTCAGTAGTATAGGTCAGTTTTAGGTCAGACAATCATAATTTTTTCTTTGTACATAATGAAATAAAAAATTAATTTAAAAGTTTATACCAGTAATTATGAATCTATTCAAAAAAGTTCAAATTACGATTTTTCCAAGTAACGCAGAATTTGAGAATTAATAATTCGCAAAGGAAAATTAATTGTTATCTTACTTGCTACATATTTCAAGAGTCCTTTATTGCCATCAGGTGCAATTAAACTGGAATCTCTGGGAACAAATTCCTTTGTCTCTGTCTCTCTCTCTTTCTCATGAACCACCTAATTACATGTAAGAATTTCTGACCAATCTGAAACTATAAAGTCAAGTCATTTGAGCTTTAATTTCCACTTTGAAAGTACTTTTCTCCTAAAAGCTCGAAATTAAAATGCGAAAAAAGGAAAACAAAATAATTAAATAAAAAAAACGATAAATTTCTTTATTACGTTAATAATAATTCAACAAGTAGTAAAATTATTCTCTATTAAAATAAAAAATACTGCACTGAAAAAAA
>JUFY01028448.1:0-17162 GCA_001855655.1 Leptopilina clavipes | reverse complement strand
CCCCCCTTTACTACAGCCAAATTTTCAAAAAAGTGAAAATTTTTTTTGGTTATATTACTACCAGATAGAACAATAATTCCCCCAAGTTTCATTTCGATCCGAGAAATTGAATTTTTCATTTGGGATATTACACGAAAAATTCCTCATATATGATAAAGTGCTGCCAACGGAAATTTGATACTATTTAATATACTCTTTAAAAAAATTCTCAAATTCGGCCTTTCTTTCTACGCACATGGTGGCCTTACCTCTTAATAAAAGAATGGAAATATTCCAAAGAAGTTTTAACGGCTCCTATAGACTTTCGTTTTAAATAATATTGCTTCGTGTTGATAACGTTTTAGACTTCAAACAACAGTTTTCTAAAAATCCTACTTTGATGACTAAGTTAAAGATGTCAAGATGAATAAAACTGTTGCCCTTATAAAATTTCTAGTTGAAGAAAACAAATTTTCTTTGAAGATGTAGTTCTAATTACTGTAGAAATTTGTAAAAATAGTGCAAAATCTTAAGTTATTTAATTGAAAAAATTCCAATATCATTAGGTGGAAAAATATAATATTCTTTACAAAAGAGAAAAAAAAAGTTATTGGAATTCCAATTGGAAATTCCTAGGAGCACTTTCCGAGGAATCTTTTCACATGGGTAATTTGTCTATTTAGCTCATACAGCATCGGGATATTATGGATATCCCTGGGATGTCCTATGGATATCTTTTAGCTTTCGGCGGTTTGTATATCCCTGGGATATCCTATGGATATCCATGGATGTTCCTAAGATATCCCGGGGATATCCAAACCGCCAGAAGCTAAAAGATATCCATAGCACGTCCCAGGAATATCAATAATATCCCGATGCTGTGTGGGATTAAGTAGGCCCTGTATTGGCAACATAACTATGTTCTATAATGGTGCGTCACGCTGCTCTAGCCTGGTCCTAGCTGGAGTACCTAGTTAATCCCAATTTAAGGGTATAAATTATAAAAAAATAAAACTTAATTAAACAAATAACAAATTTTAATTTCATGAATGTGTTGTACAACTATTGCATTTATTTTAAATGTTAACCGGAAATGAAAATATTTGACGCACGTTGGAATCGAACACGGTACCTAACGCACTGTAGACTTACACACTACACAGTAAAAACCTGGGCTCATTTTTGCTGCGTATCATTCTAAGTTCCGGATCAAAATGAGTAATCGACAAACTTCAAGTGACTCAGAATGATCCTCGCCAGGATTAACCTTCGTTTTCAGACAGTAGCGCCAATAATTTTTTGTTTTATTTTACGTGTGGTTGGCACTCATGTCTGTCAATTCACAAATCCTAACCTAAAAATCTTGTTTACTTAATTTAATAAATACAACGAATCAGCATTAAATATTGAAGTTTTTCCAAGAGCAATGTATTTTTTCATCAGAAACGATATTTTTAATTTATATTTTTATAAATAATTACTTGCTGTTCGATAATAATTGTCATTTTATCTCTGACTCAAAATGATCCAAATCAGGATCATTCTGAGTAAAAATCAGAATGAGTCGAACCAGGTTCATTTTTGCTGCGTATCAAAATGATCCAGGTAGCCGGATCATTTTGAGTCCAGTTTTTTACTGTGTATTCAAAAATAATATAAATAATAAAATTATTAAAAATTATGAAAAATAAAGATTGATGATATTCTTTCGATAGGTACGGAAGCGAATTGATGGTTGTCGAATCCTACAGCGAGAACAATATGACAGTGGGAATGATTGGACGTCATTTGGATAAATATTGGCTGGGTTTGGCATCACTCGATGATTTAAGAACCAATACCCTTGAATCAGCAGCGGGCATGCTGGTCTCGCAATATGCCGGTACAAACAACTTTCTACCATCATCATCATCATAATTCCTTATTTCAATTCTTCTACATTTTGCCAAATCTTCCAAATTGCTTATTACTTAACTTAATTTCAAAAAATTGCAATTTTAAACCTCAGCCAAAAGGCCAGAGAGAATTTAGGAAATTATCGAAAAAGAAAAAAAAATTGGACAAAATTTCAAGAAAGTAATTAAAATTTTTATACAAAGTATAAAGAATTTAGCCGCAAATTCTCTTTCGGATTATTTAATTTTACCGATTACTGCCTTCAAGAAATACAACACTATAAAACAGGAAGTATGAATCCCACCTGAAAACCTGCTTCCAAAGACGTTTATCGTCAGACAACTATTCCCCTTTACCATCACTCTCATAATACAGTAAAATTGAATTGAGGTCGCGGAAATGCGGAACTCGACTCATGAAGACACACTTTTTCCCCCCAAACAAAACAATGGGTTAACCAGACATGATGAGCAAACACAGTGTGTGCGTATTCATGACGCGAGTTTTGTATAATTTGCGTGTCTACCGGAACAACATAGTTTTGCATAATGTAGATATTTTTTATTGATAAAATCTCTAAACAAAAACTTTTTTTTTGAATTTCTTATCTAGGTTTCTGGGCGTCGAAACAACCGAATCCTCATTCTGGCGAGTGTGTCGATGTCGCCATTACTGATGAACATCATCAATCATGGGAACTTACAACCTGCGAATCACTCTTGCCTTTCATGTGCCGCGCTAATGCCTGTCCTGCAGGTATTGTCATCATCACTTTCTAAATCATCAGTTTTTGTATTTTTTTTTTTTTTTTTTTTGGCAGAGGGGGATTTTGCCATCAGTTTCTGGGATTTCGTTTGAAAGTCTAGCGGAACAGGTTCCTTTCGACTGGAATTATTGTAATTGTAACATTTCATAGGAATAAATTCCATTCCAGTTGTTTGTAAATCATTTTTTTAATTTCTCTAGGATCGTTCCATTGCTCCAATGGAAAATGCATAAATTCTGCATTCAAGTGTGACAAACAAGACGATTGCGGTGACTTTTCCGATGAATTGGATTGTCCCGGAAATTGTCATTACTACATGGCAAGCAGTGGTGACGTTGTTGAGAGTCCAAATTATCCACACAAATACGGACCCTTGAGTAATTGCAAATGGACATTGGAAGGTCCACAAGGACACAATATTCTACTCCAGGTGAGAATTATCTCTTTCCCCCCCAAAAAATTCAATTCATTTACCGCACTATTTCAGCACGTTCAGTAAAATAATTCCTTCTCCAACAGTTTCAAGAATTCGAGACGGAAAAGAGTTTTGACATTGTGCAAATTTTGGTCGGCGGTAGAACAGAGGAGAAATCGGTGAACTTGGCAACACTCTCGGGAAAGCAGGAATTGAGTAATAAATTATTTGTCTCGGCGTCTAATTTCATGATCATCAAATTCAGCACTGATGGTTCAGTTGAGAGAAAAGGATTTCGCGCTTCATGGAAAACTGAGCCACAAACATGCGGTGGTATTTTACGGGCAACACCCCAAGGACAAGTGCTCACGTCACCTGGTTATCCGCAAAATTATCCCGGCGGTCTCGAGTGCCTCTACATCCTTCAGGCACAACCCGGACGAATTATGTCCTTGGAAGTAAGTATATAGCACTCTTCCAACGTTATTATAATCCTCTACCTGTCATTATCGTTGTGTAGCCACTACAAAGGATTCATTCTCACGACTATAATAGTTAAAGAGATCAGGATAAACGTCATGGCACAATACCTGTAATATGGAGCGTTTTATATGCTTCAATTAGGAATTCCTTAGATCAACGATTTATGGAGTAACATCATTAAAATGTCGCTAAAGTAAAACCTGTAACATCTAGAAACTAAAATTTTCTACAAGATAGAATTTTGTTTACAGATTACCAATTAGTAAAGCTTTACCTGCAGAATTATTGGAAGAATTTCCAAATGTTGATGAATCTCCGGTTAATTGATTCATTAAGTTGAGGAATTAGTAAGGGGAAATGCCTCCACTAATTAATTCCTGTAGTCTAATTCCGGCAGATGCTCTAATTCTAATTACCATCGAATTCCTTTCGTTCGTTTTTGGATTTATTGATTCCCTTAAATTCCCTTGATTCCCTAATTGATACGATGCTGATTTGTAGCTAATTATTATTTATCCAGATCGAGGAAATGCTTCAACTAATTATTTCCTGTCGCCAATTTCCCGCAGATGATTTAATTCTAATTACCATTGAATTCCTTTCGTTTGTTTTTGGATTAATTGATTCCCTTGATTCCCTAATTGATACGATGATGATTTTTAGCTAAATATTATTTGTCCAGACCAAGGAAATGCTTCAACTAATTAATTCCTGTCGCCAATTTCCCGCAGATGATTTAATTCTAATTACCATTGAATTCCTTTCGTTCGTTTTTGGATTAATTGGTTCCCTTAATTTCCCTTGATTCCCTAATTGATACGATGATGATTTTTAGCTAAATATTATTTGTCCAGATCGAGGGAATGCTTCAACTAATTAATTCCTGTCATCTAATTCCCGCAGATGCTCTAATTTTAATTACCATTGAATTCCTTTCGTTCGTTTTTGGATTAATTGATTCCCTTAATTCCCTAATTGATACGATGATAATTTTTAGCTAAATATTATTTGTCCAGATCGAGGAAATGCTTCTACTAATTAATTCCTGTCGCCAATTTCCCGCAGATGATTTAATTCTAATTACCATTGAATTCCTTTCGTTCGTTTTTGGATTTATTGATTCCCTTAAATTCCCTTGATTCCCTAATTGATACGATGCTGATTTTTAGCTAAATATTATTTGTCCAGATCGAGGAAATGCTTCTACTAATTAATTCCTGTCGCCAATTTCCCGCAGATGATTTAATTCTAATTACCATTGAATTCCTTTCGTTCGTTTTTGGATTAATTGATTCCCTTAAATTTCCTTGATTCCCTAATTGACTTGGGTTTGATTAATAGTGGAATTTCGTTATAACAAAAATTATTTGTCCAGATCGAGGACCTGGACCTGGAGATGAATCGTGATTACATTTTGATTCGCGATGGAGATTCGCCGATGAGTCGACCAATTGCGAGATTGACGGGAAATTCTGAAGACAATCCAACTGTTATCATGTCAACTGGTAGCAATCTCTATCTCTACTTTAAAACAAGTTTGGGTGATTCAAAACGAGGTTTCAGCATACGCTACACACAAGGATGTAAAGCGACAATCATCGCTAAAAATGGAACCGTTCAATCCCCCTCCTATGCACTCAATGACTATCCAAACAATCAGGAATGTTTGTACAAGGTGAAGAACCCGCAAGGTGGTCCTCTTTCACTGAAATTCACCAACTTTGACGTACACAAAACCGATTTCATCCAGGTACGGATAATTTTCATCAAATGTTATTTGATTCTGTTCCTTTAGGAACAGTTATTAATTTAAATTTAAATTTGTCCTCAAAATTTTTTAATTTCACAATTGAAAATTACTATTTCTTTTAGGTTTACGACGGTCCAAACGCAAATGGCCTTAGACTGCATTCTGGAAATGGATTCACATCGAATACACGACCAAAAATTACCCTAACTGCAGAAAGTGGTGAAATGTTAATTAGATTTGTTTCTGATGCACTTCACAGTAGCAGCGGTTGGCAGGCAGCATTCTCAGCTGGTAAGATCATAAAAAAATAATCCTAATAAAAAATCAAGTAAAATTCTAATAAAAAAAACTAACAAATTTTTCCTCCTTAGACTGTCCGCCTTTACATCCTGGAGAAGGAGCACTTGCTTCCAACAGGGATACAGCTTTTGGAACAACTGTCACTTTCTCCTGTCTCCTTGGTCAGGAATTCGCAACCGGAAAGTCGAAAATTTCCACAACCTGCTTGCCAGGTGGTAATTGGTCTGTCACCTACATTCCAAAATGTCAGGAAGTTTATTGCGGTCCAGTTCCTCAGATAGACAATGGATTCTCCATTGGCTCAACTAATGTCACCTATCGTGGCCTAGCCACCTATCAATGTTACGCTGGTTTTGCTTTCCCAACTGGTAAACCAGTGGAGAAAATTTCCTGCTTATCTGATGGACGATGGGAAAAGAAACCATCATGTCTTGGTAATTATTATTCATCACCTCCTGAATGATTTCTTGAATAATTTCTTGAATGATTTCTTGAATGATTTCTTGAATGATTTCTTGAATGATTTCTTAAATGTATTCTTGAATGTATTCTTGAATGTATTTTTGAATGTATTCTTGAATGTATTTTTGAATGTATCTACCTTTTTGTGTCTGGTGAATTGATTTCCATTATTTTCATTGTTTTTAGCGTCACAGTGTCCACCGCTTCCGGAAGCGCCTCACTCTAACATGACTGTCTTAAACGGTGGAGGTCGAAGCTATGGAACTATCGTGAGATTCGAATGTGAACCAGGTTACGTTAGAAGTGGACATCCGGTGATTCTTTGCATGAGCAATGGCACCTGGTCTGACGATGTTCCGGTTTGTTCCCGTAAGTAGAGGTTGAATTATTCCCAATTAACAATTAAGTTTATTAGTTCCTAATTGGGAATTAAATTAAGGAAACAGTATTGAAATCTATCGAAACATATTTCTCCAGGTGCAAAGTGTCCAATACTTCCAAATATCAAGAACGGTTTTGTTGTTGACCCAACTAGGGAATATTATTTCGGTGATGAGGCTAGAGTTCAATGCAACAGGGGCTACAAATCAACTGGATCGAATATCATCCAATGTGGAACTAACCAGCATTTCGATAATGTTCCAACATGCGAAGGTAAAAAATTCACCCTTCGTTATCTTAATTAATTCAATCATCAATTTGAATATTTCGGTTTTTCATCAATTCCAATTGGTTTCGAATTGAAACGTTTCGAATAACGAAACTTTTGTATTAATTTTCAACAGACATCAACGAATGTGCATCGAGTCAATGTGATTCCGCTTCGACTGAATGTATCAACAACTCGGGAGCTTTCACTTGCAAGTGCAAATCTGGATTCACACCGACAATGGAATGTCGACCCATTGGAGACTTGGGTTTGATTAATGGTGGAATTCCTGACGAGTCGATCATTGTTTCTAGTTCTGAAGTTGGATATTCCAAATCCGTAAGTATTATTCCCAAACTTTGGTTTTTAATAAGTCATCTACCGATGAGGAATTATAATTATCAATTATCAATTACCCTTTAAGGGAATTCGTCTGAATAATGGTGATGGCTGGTGTGGCAATAGCATCGAACCGGGAGCAAATTGGGTAACAATTGACATGAAAGCACCAACAATTATTCGAGGCTTTAGAACGCAAGTTGTTGTCCGTTCCGATGGTAATACAGCCTTTGCGACAGCAGTTCGCATCCAATATACTGACGATCTAACAGACGCTATGAAGGATTACACAAATCCCGATGGAACACCAGTGGAATTTAGAATACTTGAACCCACCCTATCGGTTCTCAATCTACCAGTTCCGATCGAGGCGAGATTTATCAGATTCAAAATCCAGGACTACGTAGGCGCACCTTGCGTTAAACTCGAACTAATGGGCTGCACCCGATTGGAATGCATGGACATCAATGAGTGCGCGACCAAAAATGGAGGTTGCCATCAGAAGTGTATCAACAGTCCAGGCAGTTATTCCTGCATGTGTAACACTGGTTTTGAATTATACAAGAGCAACGGAACCGCTGGTTTTCAAATCGAAAAATCAGAAACAGGCGATCGCGATGGTGATCTTTATCAGAGAAATAAAACCTGTGTACCAGTAATGTGTCCCGTTCTACCAGCTCCCGAGAATGGTAAAGTCTTATCAACCAAGGATAAATATCATTTTGGCGATTTAATCAAATTCCAGTGTGACTTTGGTTACGTTTTGGCGGGTTCATCAGCTGTTATTTGTACATCCAATGGACAATGGAATGGAACAACACCGGAATGTCAATATGCAAAGTGTGTCTCACTTCCTGATGATAAGAATGAAGGTCTCTCTGTGATTCGTACTGATGAGACCAGTGTTTTGGTTCCTTTCAAGCAAAATGTCACTCTTAAGTGCAACAGCAATGGACGTTATTTGAGAAATACTGCTTCATCCACATTCCGACAGTGTGTCTATGATCCGAAACCGGGTCTTCCGGATTATTGGCTCTCGGGTATGCAACCAGCTTGTCCACGTATTGATTGCGGTAAACCTTTACCAACACCCGGTGCAGAGTATGGACAATATTTGGATACAAAATATCAATCATCCTTCTTCTTTGGTTGTCAAGATACATTCAAACTAGCCGGACAGACGAATCGTCATGATAATGTTGTTCGTTGTCAAGCGAATGCTGTTTGGGACTTTGGAAATTTACGTTGTGAGGGTCCTGTTTGTGAAGATCCAGGAAGACCTAGTGATGGTTTTCAAGTTGCGAGAAGTTACGAGCAAGGTTCTGAGGTTCAATTTGGCTGCAGTCGTCCGGGTTATATTTTAATTAATCCCAGACCTATTGTTTGTTTAAGGGAACCTGAATGTAAAGTTGTTAAACCACTCGGTCTGTCTTCGGGACGTATTCCAGATTCGGCAATTAATGCCACATCAGAGAGACCAAATTATGAGGCAAAGAATGTTCGTTTGAATTCCGTTACCGGATGGTGTGGTAAACAGGAACCCTTCACGTACATTAATGTCGATTTGGGAAGAATTTATCGTGTTAAGGCTATTCTGGTGAAGGGAGTTGTCACCAATGATGTTGTGGGCCGACCAACGGAAATTCGTTTCTTCTACAAGCAGGCCGAGAGTGAAAATTATGTCGTCTATTTCCCCAATTTTAATCTAACCATGAGAGATCCGGGTAATTATGGAGAATTGGCAATGATCACTCTTCCAAAATACGTTCAAGCTCGATTCGTAATTCTTGGAATTGTCAGTTACATGGATAATGCTTGTCTCAAGTTCGAATTGATGGGTTGTGAAGAACCAACAGTTGAACCACTACTTGGTTACGATTATGGATTCTCACCTTGCGTTGATAATGAACCGCCAGTCTTTCAAAATTGTCCCCAACAACCCATTATGGTGCAAAAAGGAGCCGATGGTGGTCTACTACCGGTGAATTTTACCGAACCAACTGCTATTGATAACAGTGGTAGTATTGCTCGTCTAGAAGTCAAACCCCAAAGTTTCAAGACACCGATTCGAGTATTTGAGGACACTGTCGTCAAGTACGTTGCATTTGATTACGATGGTAATGTCGCAATTTGTGAAATTAACATCACCGTTCCTGATGTGACACCACCAAAGTTGAGCTGTCCTCAAAGTTATGTGATCGAATTGGTCGATAAGCAGGAAAGTTACAATGTCAACTTCAACGAAACGAGGAGACGTATCAACGCTACTGATGCATCAGGTCCGGTGAAAATTACATTCGTTCCTGAACGAGCAGTCATTCCGATTGGTAGTTTTGAGAATGTCACCGTCTACGCCACGGATTCTAGTGGAAATCGTGCCTTCTGTCATTTCCAAGTTTCGGTACAGGCGACACCTTGCGTTGATTGGGAATTAAAACTACCGGCGAATGGTGGTATTAAGTGCCTACCGGGTGACAAAGGTCTACAGTGTATTGCGACTTGTAAATCGGGTTATAGATTCACTGATGGATCACCAGTGAAAACGTTCACTTGTGACACAGCAAGACACTGGGTACCATCGTCCGTTGTTCCTGATTGTGTTTCCGAAAATACGCAAAAAGCTGATTACCATGTGATTGCTTCGGTCACGTATCGTGCCAATGGAGCCGTCTCCCGTACTTGTCTTCCACAATATCAGGACCTAATGTCACAGTACTATCTGAACCTGAACAATATTCTCACCCAACGATGTTCGGCTGTTAATGTTAACATGAACGTCTCATTCCTTCGATCAATGCCAACTCTCTTGGAAGAGAACGTTCTGAAGATGGACTTTATTCTTGCAATTGTGCCCGCAATTCGTCAACCACAACTCTATGATCTTTGCGGATCGACATTGAATCTAATATTCGATCTTTCGGTTCCTTACGCCAGTGCTGTCATCGAACCATTGTTGAACGTTTCATCAATTGGAAATCAGTGTCCTCCATTACGAGCTCTCAAGTCATCGATATCGAGAGGCTTCACCTGCAGTATTGGCGAAGTGTTGAACATGGATACGAGCGATGTGCCCCGTTGTTTGCACTGTCCAGCCGGAACATTCGCTGGAGAGAAGCAGAAAATGTGCACCTCGTGTCCAAAGGGTTTCTATCAGAACAGCGATCGACAGGGAAATTGTTTACGTTGTCCATTTGGTACTTACACCAAGGAGGAAGGATCCAAGAGTATTGATGACTGTATTCCTGTTTGTGGCTACGGAACATATTCACCAACAGGTCTTGTACCTTGTTTAGAGTGTCCTAGAAACAGTTACAGTGGTGAGCCACCAATCGGTGGTTTCAAGGACTGCAAGACCTGTCCTGCTGGAACATTCACTTATCAACCGGCAGCACCTGGAAAAGATCGCTGTCGTTCAAAATGCTCACCAGGAATGTACTCCGATACTGGTTTGGCGCCTTGTGCCCAATGTCCCAAGGACTTCTACCAACCACAACATGGAGCGACAACTTGCAACGAATGTCCAACTAATATGTACACCGATGGATCTGGAGCAGTTGGTCGTGAGGAATGTAAACCTGTGACCTGTACAGACAGTGTTTGCCAACATGGAGGTCTCTGTATGCCAGTCGGACATGGAATTCAATGCATCTGTCCAGCTGGATTCTCAGGCCGACGATGTGAGATTGATATCGATGAATGCGCTTCCCAACCGTGTTACAATGGAGCCACTTGCATCGATCTGCCACAAGGTTACAGATGTCAGTGTGCCAATGGATATTCCGGTATCAATTGTCAAGAGGAAAAGTCCGATTGTACCAATGACACTTGTCCTGAACGAGCCATGTGCAAGGACGAACCAGGCTTCAACAATTACACCTGCCTCTGTAGATCCGGATACACTGGTGTTGATTGCGACATTACTGTAAGTCTTTCTCTTTAACAGAATTTTGTTACCGATCGATGATAATTTATCTTCAATCGGTAATTACCGATAGTGGGACTGTGGGAGTTACAAAAGTTCTTTATGTTTTCAGATCAATCCTTGTACTGCGAGTGGGAATCCATGCAACAATGGAGCGTCATGTATCGCTCTACAACAAGGTCGATACAAATGCGATTGCTTGCCAGGTTGGGAGGGTCAAAGTTGTGAAATAAACACTGATGATTGTGCAGAAAAACCTTGCCTACTGGGTGCCAATTGTACCGATTTGATTGCTGACTTTACCTGCGATTGTCCTCCAGGATTCACTGGCAAACGTTGTCATGAGAAAATAGATCTCTGCTCGGGAAATCCCTGTCTCAATGGAATTTGTGTCGACAAGTTGTTCAGTCATGAGTGCATATGTCATCCAGGTTGGAGTGGCGCTGCTTGTGAGACTAATATCAATGAATGTTTGGCAAAACCCTGCAAGAATGGTGGACAGTGTACCGATCAGGTGAATGGATATAGTTGCACCTGTGAACCAGGTTACACTGGCAAACAGTGTCAACATACCGTTGATGATTGCGCCGTGAAACCTTGTCAAAACGGAGGTACCTGTATCGATCAACTTGATGGTTTCGTCTGCAAATGTCGTCCTGGATTTGTCGGCTTGCAATGTGAAGCTGAAATTGATGAATGCTTGAGTGATCCTTGTAATCCGGTTGGTACGGAAAGATGCGTCGATTTGGATAATAAGTTCGTCTGTCAGTGTAGAGAAGGATTTACAGGCGCATCATGTGAGGTGAATATCGACGATTGTGCCGCAGATCCTTGTCTAAATGGAGCGACTTGTAGAGATGAAGTCGGAGGCTTTAAGTGTATGTGCAACGAAGGTTGGACTGGTGATCGTTGCGAAGTGGATGTTGGCACGTGTCAAAATCATCCATGCCAGAATGATGCCGCTTGTGTTGATTTATTCCAGGATTACTTCTGCGTATGTCCATCGGGAACTGATGGCAAACAATGTGAAACAGCACCGGAACGTTGTATTGGAAATCCTTGCATGCACAATGGTCGTTGTCAAGATTTTGGATCGGGTTTGAATTGCACCTGTCCGGATGATTTCACTGGTATTGGTTGCCAATACGAATACGATGCTTGTCAAGCCGGAGCCTGTAAAAATGGAGCCTCTTGCATCGACAATGGAATTGGATTCACCTGCCTATGTCCACCGGGTTACACTGGTAAAACATGTGAGGAAGATATCATTGATTGTAAGGAAAATTCATGTCCACCATCAGCAACATGTGTCGATCTCACTGGAAAGTTCTTCTGTCAATGTCCATTCAATTTAACCGGTGACGATTGTAGGAAATCAATTCAAGTCGATTATGACATGTACTTTAGTGATCCAACCCGTAGCAGTGCTGCACAAGTGATTCCCTTCTTCACCGGTGGGAAAAAGAGTCTCACAATTGCCCTCTGGGTTCAATTCACCCAAAAGGATGAAGCCGGAATCTTCTTTACTCTCTATAGTGTCAGTTCACCACACGTACCAATGAATCGTAGACCAATGATTCAAGCCCACAGCAATGGAGTGCAAATCTCCATTTTCCCAGATCTTCAGGATGTCTATTTACCCTTCAGGGAATACGCGACAATGAACGACGGCCAATGGCATCATGTAGCAGTGGTTTGGAATGGTGAAAACGGCGGTGAACTCACACTCATCACAGAGGGATTGATAGCAAGCAAAACCGAGGGTTACGGAAGCGGAAGGAATTTACCATCATACGCCTGGGCAGTTCTAGGCAAACCTCAAAGTGAAAATGTAAAAGGCTACACTGAATCCGGCTTCCAGGGACATTTGACAAAAGTACAAGTCTGGAGTCGAGCTCTTCACGTGACCAATGAAGTTCAAAAACAGGTTCGTGACTGTCGTACAGAACCGGTACTTTATCAGGATTTGATTCTCACCTGGGCTGGTTATGATGAAACAATTGGAGGTGTCGAGAGAGTTGTTCCCTCACATTGTGGACATAGAGTTTGTCCACCTGGTTATGGCGGTAACAAATGTCAGCAATTAGAGGCTGATAAGATTCCACCGAAAGTTGAACATTGTCCAGGAGATCTTTGGGTGATTGCCAAGAATGGTTCATCAATTGTCAACTGGGACGAACCACAATTCTCCGATAATGTTGGAGTCGTGAGAATGATCGAAAAGAGTGGTCATCGATCTGGACAAACTCTACTCTGGGGCACATATGACATCAGTTATGTCGCTTACGATCAAGCTGGAAACTCCGCTAGTTGCAGTTTTAAGGTTTACGTCTTATGTAAGTAATCAGTTTTTCCTTATTTTTGGATTCTCTTCCATAGAATGATACCTAATCAACTAATACAAAAATTTTAGCCGACTTCTGTCCGGAATTGGAAGATCCAATTGGAGGAGCTCAACAATGCAAAGATTGGGGTTCTGGAGGACAATTTAAGGTCTGTGAAATATCTTGTAACGCCGGACTTAAATTTTCACAGGAGATTCCCAAGTTTTACACCTGTGGGGCTGAAGGTTTTTGGAGACCTACCATCAATCCTGGTTTACCACTCGTTTATCCAGCTTGTACAAGTAAGAACAATTTTAAGAGTCAAAAAAATCATCCAATCTTTTGTATCCAGATGCAATGAGGAAAAATCATGTTTTTTTAGATTCAATTCCGGCTCAACGAGTATTCAAGATCAAAATGAACTTCCCAACTTCTGTCCTTTGCAATGAAGCGGGTCAAGGTGTTCTCAAGCAGAAGGTTCGAAATGCCGTCAACTCGCTAAATAGGGATTGGAACTTCTGTTCATTCTCCTTCGAAGGTATGTCATCCTTTTTGCAAAAAAAAAAAAAAATAGTAAGAAAACTGCTTACTTTCGTAAAATTCAGTTAAAAATTGTATTCACTAGGCGCAGGGGGGTTTAAAAGCGCCAAGGGTTCAGTAAGATAAATTTAATTATTTATAACAAAATATACCATTGACTGAAGGTCGATAGATTCGAGTATTTAATTAGATAGAGACTCTACTTTAGAGCGGGTTGCGTTAGGTAAACCCATTATTACTTGCACTAAGTTATGTTCATTACTCATTTTAATATTGTCGACAATTTCCTTACAATATTCCTTATTTACGTTGACAATCTTCTTTAAGATATAAATTATTTCGTAACTCACACAATCACACTCAAGCTTTAGACAATTTGGTGATCTAACCAAGAGTGTCGCATGAAACACGAGTTCCACCTTTTCCAGGTTAGAACGCTAATCGACATGCGCCGTTTCCATGGTAGCACTCAGGGATGGTACCACCAAAATTATTCCCCGACGACTTATAATTTTTTAAAAATGAGAATTACGTCACAAAAATAATATTCTTTTGCAATTAATCAATAAATTAGAATTTAATAATATATATTCAATTTGATATGTAAAGGGAAAAATTTGTTTTGTTTTAGGTACAAGAGAATGTAAGGATTTGAATATCGACGTACAGTGTGATCATCGATCACGTGCAACTAGAGAGGCGAATGAAGAAGATGGTGGAACGTACACAGTATCAGCTACTGCTCCAGTTGAAGCGTGAGTAATTTTAACAATAATTAATTTCTTATATTAGTAGAGAAAGCAAACTTAGGAGTAGATTTTCAAATGAAACCTAAAATTGAAAAGAAAAGAATCATTGGAATTTACATATTATTAAATCGTAGAACAAGGAGATCGCGCCAAGGCAGTGATACCTACGAGGTGCAGATATCATTCCCAGCGATAAAGTAAGAATTTGTCGCAAACGTGAAATGCGAAATTGATAATCATGTGATTAATAACGAATATTTCAGTCACCATTGCTAATAATACACTTTAACTTGGAATAGACATAAACAATCGAATCAACATTGCACGTATTACTAACTAAATAACATTATATTAAATGATTTTGTAAAATTTATACAGTTAACTAATTATAATCATTGATGAGGAATAGTTAACCAAGAGTCAATGATTTTGATCAGGATCATGTAAACACAGAGTAATAACATTACAGACATTACGCTTCTGTCTGGTGAACATTTGGAGAGTGGGCCATCATTTTTTTGTATCAAATGCAGCTGTATATATTGTCGCTATGAGCATCATTAGAAATCTCCCCCCGTTATCAAAAACTAATACCATTTTCTATTTTCAGTGATCCAATTCTAAACGCAAATTCGAATGATCGTGCATCCGTACATACACTACTTCAGAAACTCATTTTGGAAGAGGATCAATTTGACGTTCACGATATTTTGCCAAATACGATTCCTGATCCGGCTTCTTTAATTCTTGAATCGGATTACGCTTGTCCGATTGGTCAAGTTGTAATGGCTCCTGAATGTGGTAAGTGTTGCTTTCTCCTTTGGGTTATTAATTATTTCGTAACTGACACAATCAGACTCAATCAAGCTTGAGACAATTTGGTGATCAGGCCAAGAGTAATTGGAATTTTTTTCCTTTAGTTCCATGTGCCGTTGGTACATTCTACAACGAAGGGACGAACAAATGTGACTTCTGTCCGGTTGGTACGTATCAGAGTGAATCGGGACAATTGAAATGCAGTTCCTGTCCGGTGATTGCGGGACGTCCTAGTGTCACTATTGGTCCTGGTGCTAGAAGTGCTGCGGATTGTAAGGAACGTTGTCCAGCTGGTAAATATTATGACGATGAAGCAGGACTTTGTCGAAGTTGTGGTCATGGTTTCTATCAGCCGAATGAGGGAAGTTTCTCATGCTCCTTGTGTGGACTTGGTAAAACAACAAGAACTGCCGAAGCAGTTTCACATGAGGAATGTCGCGATGAATGTGGATCGGGACAACAACTTGCTGTTGAAGGAAAATGTGAACCATGTCCTCGTGGTACGTATCGAATGCAAGGAGTTCAAGCCTCATGTCAGGCGTGTCCTTTGGGTCGAACAACACCAAATATTGGATCAGCAGCTATTGAGGAATGCTCACTTCCTGTCTGTGAACCTGGTACTCATCTGAATGGAACTCTCAACGAATGTGTCGAATGCAAGAAGGGTACCTATCAATCCGAATCGCAACAGACTTTCTGCATTCCATGTCCACCAAACACCAGTACTAAAGGAGCAGCTGCGGTAAAGAATTTTTGCCAATTCTTTTACATCCCTGAAAACAATCATTAAATAAAATGTTATTTTTTATTTTTCACATCATTCAGTAAAATTACTTAATAATTCCAATTCTTACAGACCAGCAAAGATGATTGCACGAATCCATGTGAAACCAGTGGCGAGGAATTCCATTGTGATGCGAACGCCTATTGTCTCCTGATATCCGAAACAAGTGACTTCAAATGTGAATGTAAACCTGGATACAATGGAACTGGACACGAGTGTACCGATGTTTGCTTAGGCTATTGTGACAATGAAGGAGTTTGCTTCAAGGATTCCAGAGGACAACCTTCATGCAGATGCAGTGGCAGTTTCACTGGCAAGCAATGTACGGAAAAATCCGACTTCTTCTACATCACTGGAGGAATTGCAGCGGGAGTGATTCTCGTCATCTTCATTGCCCTCCTTGTCTGGATGATATGTGTCAGGGCTTCCAAGAAGAAGGAACCAAAGAAGATGCTCACACCAGCAGCTGATCAAAATGGTTCACAGGTGAACTTCTATTATGGAGCACCAACGCCTTATGCTGAATCAATTGCTCCATCTCATCACAGTACTTACGCTCATTATTATGATGACGAGGAAGATGGATGGGAGATGCCAAATTTCTACAATGAGACGTACATGAAAGGTACCTTGGCTTCAGAACAATAATACGTGACACGCTCCACGTTCAAAGGTACCTAACGCAACAACAAATTACAGGTTATGTTTGGGAAAGTTTTTGTTGATTTAGGATTAGGGTTGTAAAGTTTCATGAAACTTTCCTTAAATGAAAGTTTCATGAAAGTTTCAAAGCTTCATGAAATGTTTCAAAGTTTCAATTTCTATTACGCACCTATCCTAACCTGAGTTATTTAACGTACTGCGCATGCGCAAATTCAAAAAATTTCCCCTTCTACTCAATGTTTCATGAAACATTGAAACATTGGCCTGTGAAAGATTGAAACTTTCAAAAGAAAGTTTCAAACTTTCAATGAAACGTTTCACGAAT
>JUFY01028447.1:0-18143 GCA_001855655.1 Leptopilina clavipes | reverse complement strand
TTATACCCAGGTAGAAAAATGTCTCAGTAAAACTGGCTTCTTTCCAGTATCTGTCGAGTTGAGAGCGAGTTTTACTTGACAAGATAATTTGGCCAGTCCTGAACAAGTGACTGGACAGTTTCACTAGACAGAAAAACTTGTCCTTTCTGATCAGTACTTCTGTCAAGTCACTGACCAGAAAATCTGATCATAATCGTAGTAAGAACTTTTTCTCAGACACTGTCCAGTCATTGATTGGAAAAATTAGTTTAAAATCCACTTCAAAAAACTGGTCCACTACTGGTCAGAAAAACTTGATAAATTTTATTAAGAGAATTTTTTTAAAGTTTCTAAAGTCTCTAGTCAGAAAATCTTGTTGCAATCGAAATAAGAATTATTATTTCATTGAATATAGAGAAAATTATAACCAAAAATCACATACGGATCACTTTATAAAAG
Organism: Leptopilina clavipes; assembly: GCA_001855655.1. NCBI lineage: Eukaryota > Metazoa > Arthropoda > Insecta > Hymenoptera > Figitidae > Leptopilina > Leptopilina clavipes. The sequence continues at coordinate 17,705 of JUFY01028447.1, read as the reverse complement.
TTGATCTAACAGAAAAAGTAAGAAATCGTCAAATATTTTATATTTTGTAGTCATATTTTTAGTCGACTGTTAGAATTATAAGGTGAGAAATTTCTTTTTTATATTAAATTATAAGTATTTTCTGTCCAGTTTGTCTGGCCAGTGACTGATCACAAATTCTGGTCACAATCAGAATATTTCTTAAACTGGTATCTAATATAAATTACCATCGAGTCACCGTGGCTGCGTGGTAACTCACATGCATCGTGTCTCCAAGGTCTAGGGTTCGATCCCACATGCGTGCGAATTTTTCATTCTTAGATTTAAGTGTTATTGATAGTGTAATTGTTCATTAGTCTTAAATATTTAAATAAACAAAAAAATATAAATAAATAATTATAAATAAGATAACAAAAGCCAGCAAGAATTATATTTTATTCTAGATTTTGATCGGATAACTATCCAGTTACTGGCCAATTACTTGTCAGTCACTGGCCAGATAATCTAACCAGTGACTTCAAAGAGAGCGCGTTACATTTTAAACCAGTCACTTGTCAGATTTTCTGGCCAGGCACTGACCAGCATCTAGAAAAACTCCCCAGTGACTGGTCAATACTGAGTTGAAATTTCTACCTGGGCTTATTACTGGGGAAAAAATGTCAGCAGATTTTTCAGCAGCTGAAGATTTTAAAAAGAAATTTCCTGGAATAATAGAAGAAAAAAATCTTACCCTCAAACAAATTTTTAATTTCGATGAATTTGGCATTTTCTATAAGATGCTACCTTCTAGAACATTAGCTGAAATGAATGAACGTCAGGCTCCTGGTTTTAAAGGTTCTAAAGACCGGTATACGGTTGGTGTATGCAGTAATGTATTTGGATCCTGTCGATTACCATTGGTTGTAATTGGCAAATCAAAGAATCCTCGAGCACTAAAAAATATTTCTAAAAATACTCTTCCGGTGTATTATACCAATCAAGTCAGTGCATGGATGACTTCGCAAATTTTTGAAACTTGGTTCAAGAATGAATTTGTGCCATTTGTAAAAGCCTTTCTGGACGAACAAGGTTTACCACACAGAGCATTACTTTGCTTAGATAATGCACCTTGCCATCCTGACAAAAGTATTTTAAAAGTGGGCGATATTGAGGTTCTATATTTTCCGGCTAACACTACCAGTGTAATACAGCCCATGGATATGGGAATCATAGCTACCATAAAGAGGATATATAGATTTAAATTGCTGTCCACTGCGTTAGTCAATCAAGAAAAAGGAATTGACATTGTTCCTTTTTTAAAGTCAGTTAATATTAAGAACGTCATTGATTGGATTAGTCTTGCTTGGAGTGAAGTAAGGAGTGAAACTATTTTCAAATGCTGGAAACCTCTGTTGATGAATTCATCAGTCTTTACTAAAGAAGAACGAAGTTTATCTTCTCCGAAAAAACTACTTAGTAATAATGACATCTTGACTGTTTTAAACAAAATTTCAACTTATGAAAATGTTTCTTCTGACGTCACGGAAAATTGGATTATTGATGATAATAAATTCTCTGAAATGCCGTCTGATGCTCAAATAATCGATATGGTGTGTACATCAAAAAATTCAGATGTTGAAGAAGATTTCGATTCTTTAAATAAGGATAATGTACCGCCAAATTTAATAACTAGACAAGAGACTATTTCTGCATCAGCGACAGTAATTTCTTTTTTTCGACAACAAGGTGAAATTGACAGACCGGAGTTCGTTTCTTTTCAAAGAGCTGCTGATATTTTAAAATATGCGTGATATGGGTCTTTGACCAATAAAAAACCTGATGCATAATATTTAAAAGAAAAAATATTGTGATATTTGAATTAAATTTTTATTAACATTACGTTTTCTTTAATTTTGTAAAGATAAAATATAATACAAATGTTAACCAAAGAGATTAAAAGTTTAAAACTAAATGTCTAATAAGACTGCAATATGTCATTCTATGTCTTTATTCAAATAAGTAATTTAAATAAAATTAAATTAAAAATATTTTTTAATCTATGCCTATAATTTTCTGATGCAAAATTTTAAAAAAGTAACATAAATTTTTAGGTTAAAATTAATTTCAAAAAATACATCTTTGTGCAAAAATTGAAAAAACTACTTTCATAATTTTTTTATTATGAGAAACTGCAATTTGTTGAGGATTTTTTAAGAGTATGTGGGACATTTGAGAATCATGTGGTTTCTCTAAAATAAGAAATGATTTTTTGGCGAAATTTTGAGGAATAATAGAGAACGGTATTTGGAATTGCGCTGTGTTCCACTCATTTACAATGATTTATCGCGAAAATGACTTTATTAAAAAAATAAATTGTGTAATGGACTAATGCATGTATTCCTAGTTGACTGAGCGGCCACCAGCTCGACTTGGCGCCACCTCTTGGGCTACTGACACATGCACGCAATGTCTGTGCATCCCTCGCCGCCATATTGCCTGTCATTTTATTAAAACAACACTTTTTTAACCTTTATTTAAACTAACCTATTCAACGCGGGCTTTTCATGCACATGCGCATTATAAAGTTACGTAGATTGATGGGAGCATTTAACAAGTTTCGAATTTCTAGAATTTTCTTCCCCTACAGCCCCGAATGCTGCAACTTATCGGACTTCGACTGTACTACCTCTATATAATATTTACTACTGAAATTTCTATTTCTTATTTACTACCGAAATTTCTATTTCTTATTTACTACTGAAATTTCTATTTGTAAATGAGAAATAGAAATTCCAGTAGACTGACTAAAACGACTTTTACTACTTGTATAAAAAATGAAAAAAGACTTTAGAAAAACACTCAGTTTCACTTTAACAATTCACTGTAAAATTTCTAAAGTAAAAACAGTTTTGTCTGCGACTAAAAATGCCCTCTACTACTGAAATCAAGAATTTAAGACACATTTTCTCGAACTTTAAGTATCTTTTACTGGAAATTGTCTGACCTAAACGATAATTTACTACTAATATCTAAGATTTCAGAAAATTTTCCTAGTTCGTCTGACTAATTCTCCCTTTCACTACTGACACAAAAAATCACCAAATTACTAGAATTTCTCTTTGTAAATTTTATCAAACATAATTTTTTTCTTAAAGAAAAAAAAACGTCAGAAAATTATTATAATACTGTTCTTAAAAAAGACAAACGCTTTAAAATCGTTTTGCTAATCAATTAGTAGATATTATACTTTCTGAAAAGAATATAATATTTTTTCAAATCACATACTCTAGAAAAATAAAGTGATTTTGTATTACGTTTAGGCATTGAATTAAGCTCAAATGTGTTTCTTTTCTTTGAATTTAATTTTAATTTCACAAAGTGAAGAATCGGTTGGATTTTTTTTTTGCAGAAAAAAGGCTATATTGTAAATTCTCGTGAGAATTTGATGCGAAAGTATACATATATATATATATAGTTGATTCCGTCAATGGAAGAATTATAGTCTCTTCTCTTTTACTTTTCTAGACTTATATGTGACCCTGGGGTCTGAATGCTATTCAACTATTCTTTCCGTATTCTTTAGGGAAAGTACGCAACTTCTGATAAATCGAATACCTATTTTCGTTAACGAGTCGCAATTCTTTAACTTCTTCTTTCGAGATGGCTCTCCACGATTCCCTATTCCAGAAAACTATGCTGAATAGTACTGAACATTTATCTGGCTCCGAGTAAAGGTTGGTCATTATATGCAAACTGAATAGCTGACTACTCATCACTGAATTCAGCTTTCCAAGTGGAATTTCGAAGAAGTTTAAAATAATCCCGAGAAAGAAAAAAAAAGAGAGAAAAAAATACCCCACAGCCAAATTAAAACCGACTTTAATGCATTTCTCTGGAATAATTCAGATTCTTGGTAATTAAATTTATCCAGAAAATATAAAATCTTTAAAGATATATTTTACCTACTTGTACTTCTCTCTCTCTCTCTCTCTCTCTCTCTCTCTCTTTATCTATACAATACAAAAATTGTCTTCCTCTGGCATTAAACGAATTTGCATAATTCAAAATTCAATATATTCAAGTAAAAACTCCGAAGCGCAAACGTATGTAAATTTTCACTTCTTAGACTGTGACATTATTTTGCTTTTAATGGAATTACATTTTAACGAAGTACTTAGATTTCATAAGATCCAAATAATGAATAAAGGAAAATGTTCATTAAGTGGGGAAAAAAGTGTAATTTTTATTTTTTAATTATCATTCCAATTTGGGACTATACAATGAAGAAAAAAATTTATTTGATTCACATATCCGATTATTTGTCTAATATCAAATAAATATAATTACTTGCAGCAAATAATTTTTGTATTTAAAATTTAAATCAAATAAACTGAAAGTAAAGTAATAATTTTTGCATTCAAATCAAATAAACTGAAAGTAAAATAATAATTTTTGCATTTAAATCAAATAAACAAAGTGAAATAATAATTTTTGTATTTAAATCAAATAAACTGAAAGTGAAATAATAATTTTTGTATTTTAATCAAAAATAAACTGAAAGTAAAATAATAATTTTGGCATTCAAATCAAATAAACTGAAAGTAAAATAATAATTTTTGCATTTAAATCAAATAAACAAAGTGAAATAATAATTTTTGTATTTAAATCAAACAAACAAAGTGAAATAATAATTTTTGTATTTAAATCAAAAATAAACTGCAGGTGAAATAATAATTTTTGTATTTTAATCAAAAATAAACTGTAGGTGAAATAATAATTTTTGTATTTGAATCAAATAAACTGAAAGTGTAATAATAATTTTTGTATTTAAATCAAAGAAACTGGAAATGAAATAATAATTTTTGCATTTAAATCAAATAAACTGAAAATTAAATAATAATTTTTGCATTCAAATCAAATAAACTAAAAATGAAATAATAATTTTTGTATTTTAATCAAAAATAAACCGTAGGTGAAATAATAATTTTTGTATTTAAATCAAATAAACCGTAGGTGAAATAATAATTTTTGTATTTAAATCAAATAAACAAAGTGAAATAATAATTTTTGTATTTAAATCAAATAAACTGAAAGTAAAATAATAATTTTTACATTTAAATCAAATAAACAAAGTGAAATAATAATTTTTGTATTTAAATCAAATGAACTGCAAGTAAAATAATAATTTTTGTATTTTAATCAATTAAACTCAAATCATATATTTTCTATTTGAATCAAATTGAGTTGATTCAAATAAAATTTATTCGATAATAGTCAAGTAATTCGAATGAAATAAATTTTGTTGCAGTGTTGTTAAATAGAAAAATAAAATTATTATACACAAATTATTTGTCAAAAATAAAATTTTCATTGACATCTATCTCGGCAGAGAAGTTTAATTAAAGTTCTCGAAGTGAGTGTGCAAATTGAGCCGACATGCAAATCAATGTCTCGATTTTCTAGACGGAATTTTGCCAACGTTCATAACTGTATAAGCAAGTTTAACCTATTTTCTTTTTTCGTTTAGTAAACTTTAGGGGCTTTTCCTTCTAATAGGCAAGAGAGAAATCGATCGACATCATTTGGTCGAGTTTTCTGCATTAAATTTTGCAACGAACTATATATATATATATATATATAAGTAATTCAGAGTCCCGTCACATTAATACTGAAAGGTACCAAATTTCTTTTCGTTTCTTCTTTTTTTTTTTAAATAAATATATATACGTATATATACTTTCTTTCGAGAAATCTGCAAAAGCTTGGCTTTGAATAATCAGCAATGTTGGATTTTAAATCATCAGCCATGTTCAAAAAGCTTCTTGAAACCTTTCATCTTTTCTTAGTCAGACAAACTTCCACTGGGGGAATATTTCAGCACTTTTTTCCTTTTATTATTTAATTTCGTCTATTTGTTTACGAAACATACCGATGCCAAGTGGAATACAATTATTCAAATAAAAATAAAAAATATCAATTTGGGAAATTATACAAAATAAATGAATTCAGATTCAAAATAGACAGGAGATACTGAAATAGTTTTCAAATTTAATAAGCGTGACATTAATTTCCGGCGTTGGATTTGTCACATTAGGTCGAATTATTTTTTCACGCTTCGGTAATTTTTTTCAACTGTGGTTAAAATATAATTTTTAACATTGTTTTATATATAGTCAAATAAATATTAAATACAAATAAATAATAAATACTAGGTTTATTAAAATTTTAATTAATTTTAATTTTAACAACTACTAAATTTAACATAACAAATATTAAAATATACATGATATTTTCAAATTTAAAATTTGAATTAAAATTCCAAATAGACACAACAGACGAATAAGATCTTGTATCTATTTTGAATTTTAATTTAAATACCTACAAAGTTCAATTAGTTTCTAATTTAATTAAAATTGAATTTTTCTTAACTGAATTAAATTAAATTTAAAGTTTGATTTAAATTTAAAAAAAAATTTTTAAACTGAATTTAATTTAATTTAGATTTTAATGTAAATTTTGTTTTAAATTTTGAATTGAAGTTTTAATTTAAATTTTTAATTTAATGAGCGAGACGTAAATTTCCGCAACTAATAAACTTGTGTGATAATAAATAAATTTTTCTTTTTCACCTAATATGTTTCATTATCAATTCGTCACTCTCTCGTTAACAATGAATGGATTAAAACTGTCGGAACTAATTTAAACAAGCTAACAATTGCAATATTCAATTAATCAAAATGAAAATACAATGGATTTTGATTTTATTATTCGCCTCCTTTTTTTGAAAAAGATAATAAAATTTTTTCAAATAAATCAAATTGGTATTCAACACTTTAAATAAGTAACAATTTGATCTATAGGAGAACGAGACATCGTAACATAATTGATTGATTGAGGAAAGTTACATGAAGTGAAGTTTAAACTGAATTATGCAAATTGTAAGTACGTCGCGCCTAAATAGATCGAACGTATTTCATTATCAAAAATTTCTGAAAAAGGAATTTTATTTCTAGGTATTTGTAATAAAAATTTAACTGTTAACAAATAAATATTCGCCTGCATCTAATAATTTACATTTTTAGATCAATTTTTTCAATTTTTTTTTAAACAATTAATGCAGTTAAATAGTATAATAATATTTAATACAGTTTATTAACTAATAATAATTAATACAGTTAATTAACTAATAATAATTAATACAGTTAATTAACTAATAACAATTAAAGCGCAACTTCTTTGTATAGACAAATTGTCTTTAAACAATTAATACAGTTAATTAACTAATAATAATTAATACAGTTAATTAACTAATAACAATTAATAAAGTTAATTAATTAGTAATAATAATTTATTTAGTATACTAAAAACTATCATAATTTTATAAAAATATAAATTATTAATAAAAATTCAAATTTTAAGAGTAAAATTGTTAGAATTTAAAATTTAATTAAATTGTACTAAACAGTTGAAGAATATTCATTCCCTTGTAGTTTTAGGTAAGCATTTGAAAAATTATGGAAAGTACCTATTAACTCACAATCTTGCAGTTACAAAATGTATATATAACATGACCTTTAAATTAATGCCATCAAAATTTGGAATTTAATAAGCGTGACATAATTTCCGCCTTTAGAATTCTATTGAATTGGAAAAATTCAAAGAAAATTGAAATTGAAAAAAAATTCGCTTGTTTGATTATGCTTTTGTGCTTATATTTCTATTATTCTAAATAATATCTGTATTTTCCATATATTCATATTTTTTACACCAAACAATAAAGTTGGTTAATAAAGATTGACACCATCATTGTTTTTTTCTCTATGTTATGTCATATTTAATAAATCATAAATTCAAATTTTCAAAATGCTATTTCCTTTTTGAAATTATATTACCGTAGTTATTAAGTCAACCATAAATATAGACTTATTATTCATCAAAAAACCGATATATTCCAAAAGAATTTCATCTTGACTTCTATTTAAGAATATAAATCATATATTCTATTTTTGAATAAGAGTCAAAATTATATTTTTAATTTTTAATTTACAGTTTATTTTCATGTAGGTATTTTAATTTTTTTATTCTCATACAAAAAAATTTTTTTTACTTACTATATTATAGAGAAATATTTAATTATTATTAGAAATTTACAAGCAAGATTTATATTTTTAAATAAAAGTCAAGATTAAATTTTTAGTTTAAGAATATGAGACACATTTTTTTTTTTTTTGCATTTTTCTCACGCGAAAATTGCGAGAAATTTGGAAGTAAATTTTCTATTCTCATAAATGTTGAATATCAGTTCGCGATAATTAAAAATAGTTTCATGCCCGAAAAAGTGGAGTAGGTTGACATTTTGAAAAGATTACGTAAGGATCCCAAGAGGTTCTTTCACGTTCTCACACGATGCTTTCTCGTTTGAAAAGGCGGACCGTAACTCAAGGCTACATAAATTTCTTCGAGCTACATTATAGCCGAGCCGATTACGTATGCCTAACCTGAAAAATCGTCTAGAAATCGAAAAAAAACCCACGGTGCTTGCTCCATTTGAATTTTTTCTTCTTCTTCTTTTTCTGATGTGCGACTAATTTGCATTTTAAAGAAAGTGCGATGGGGGAAAAAAAATTGGAAATTAAAATTCAATGCTTGACAGTAGGTAATTTATTCAGTGTCGATTCAGTGTGAACAATTTCTTATTGTTAAATTTAAAATCTCATAGGATAGGAAATTAATTTCTATTCTTCTTCTTTTGTTTTCTTTTCGTTTTCTTTCTGTTTTCTTTTTGTTTTCTGTTAATTCATATAGGAAACATTCATAGAAACTTCATTCTTTTCTCTCATTTTCGAATCGAATAAAAATATCTCATTAAAATTATTTATTTGCGATAAAAAGAAAATACTAAAAAGATCATTTTCCTTAGAAAGTTAACAATTATTTTTTAATAAAAGGAAATTAAATTAATAATTTATTTTACATTTACGCAGATCTGGAAACCATTCATATTTCTTTGAATAAATAATCGCGACTTAATAAATAAAGAATGATAAGTGTAAAATATTAAAAATATCTCAATATTTTTGGTAGGGAATATTGAATATTGAATTCAATATTAAAATATGAATATCGATTATTCTCATTCTAGGAAATTATCAGAGAATTTGTAATTAGGTAATCTTTATCATCCGGTTAATGAATTTTCGATATAAGATATATTGAGTATTTTTATTTCATTGAACGATTATTCTTATTACACTGAAGGAACAAAATTTAATCGATTCAAATAAAAAACTATTTGGTTGAAAATATAAAGACAAATTTTCATTTAAATGGAAAAAAAATTAAAAATTGTATAAAATGGCTTATTGTGTTTTTGTTTTATGTATTTTAATTTTTAATAAAGTGAGTGATTGGTTTAAATCGAATTTTTTCCTTCAGTGATAGTTTAAGGCTAATTAAGAATCCTGTATTTATCTGTCTTCGTCAATTTTATAATTCGGTGTTGGCCTATTAATCGAGGCCCAAAATAATATCAATTTAGTAATATCGTGTCGTATGAAAAATATGAATGGTCGATTGGCAATGAATTTTGGTTTATCGTTCATTCTATCAATTGCAGAAGCGACTGTAGCGGCTGATGCCTCGGTTCCTTTTTCATTAATACTCATCTCAACACTGTGCAAAACATCCTCCACTATTAATGTTGAATATTCACTTTGATTATTATTTTTTAATGAAGTAAAACCAGAACTCAAGTCAGCATCTTCGAATAAAGTTTTCATTCCCAGAGATTGCAATGTATCCTTTAAATGTAAAGCACTTGTTAGTTTCATTTTTGGGAATGCAACGATGCATTCTTGACTCTTCATTTTTCGTATTAAATCGTCCAAAATTGATGGATTCAAGATTTTCTTGAATTCTTTTAAAGCCATTGCTCCTTCGATTTTTGGAAGTAGAACATACATTGTCGTCTAGAAAAAAAGAAACGAATTTCCATCTTTATAATTTATCTACCAAATTTGTTTTCTACATCTAAAGAAACATTTATCAGTTCTTTACGAGGAAGAATTTTTCTTTTAACATAAAGTTAAAAAAAAACATTCGCAAAAATAAAAGAAAAAAAATTGTTAACTTACGTTGGAATTTTTGTAAGGTAGTCCTATTATTTTAACTCCCAATTCTTTGCTTCCATAATAGGGAAATTCGTTCGACGTGAACATCAAATCGATGTTTATAAATTGATTCGGTTCAATGTTGAAGTAGCTTCTGTGAATAATTGAATAAGAAATTATAAAAAAAAACAATCGATGCAATTTTTTTTCCTCTTTGTTAATAATTAATATAAATTAATTGAAAACCAACCTTCTTGTGGCATAATTAGAGAAAGGATGACTCCATTCTGCATTAAAGTGCAAGGCGGATGTGAAAATAATTTTCGAACGTGGATTGAGATCTTCAGTTAAAATTTTCGGAATTTTCCCATTAGTTTTATAATTAATCCAATTGTTTACCGTTTCCCTGGCATTTTTACTATTCAAAAAATTCAAAGCATAAACATCAGACTTGTAAAATTCTGTACTTTTGTTTCGAAAATTGCTCTTTATTTGATGTCCTTCCTGAAAAAAATAAATTCATTTTTATTCCAATTCTTCCGAAAATATTTGATCCAAATAGGTAATCAAAAGCAAAAAAAAAAAGGATAAAAATAAAAAATTACCTGAATGAAAATTCCGTTCGCATATTTGATTTGATAATTTTTATCCTTTTTATCGATTTTATCAAGTAATTGACCAAACGTTTTGTGAATATCGTCGTAATAAATTGTGGACAATTCGTAAGTGTTTAATTGAAAGCCGAGTGTTCGGGAAATTTCCTGAAACGTATGTCCCTTTGCTGCTAACATAATAAGTGCCAAATTTCCAGCTAGGCACACTGGCGAAAAAATGATATTGTCATTGTCATCGTTTATTAAATTCCTGCTCGTTTTAGACATTGCATCATCCATTTTTAAGGCGAATTGAACAACTCCATGGGAAATTACATTTTTCTATTACAAAAAACAATTTTTATAAATAAACTTAACATTACTTTTCTTTTACTCTATATTCATTATTAAATAATGAATATAGAAAAAATTATTTGATAAGTAATTGAATAAATTAGTGCTTCTGTATTATTTGTGTAATAAATAAAATTTATTACACAAATAATAACAAATATTAATAAATAATAAAATAAATGTGTAATAATAATAAATTTGTAATAATAAAATAAATTTTATTTATTACACAAATAATAAAGAAACACTATTTTATTCAATTACTTATCAAATAAATATTTCTGTAAATGGAAATATTGTTTTCCACTGTAATTAGTTATTTAATGTTCAAAAAATATTATTAATTGTGCAAATTTTGTTAACACATTAAACATAAAGTGATAATAATTAAATGAAGCAGAAAATTGCTTTTAAGTTTATTTCAATTGAGAATTAAATTTTCAATGAAAATTACAAAATGTGTTTTATGTATAATTTCAACAAAAATTTGTTAGTAGTTAAAAATTGTTCATATACTAACAACATCTACATAGAGCCTTCCATTGTAAACTGGATTCTGAAAATCCAAACTTCGTGTATTTGGATAATAACCTGGTACTGGAAAATTATTATAAATATTTAACTTTTTTTTCTTTTTTCAACAAAATAATTAATAAATGTAAACAAGTTTATTGACTTTCGCAAATATCAAAATATGCAAATATCAAAATATAATGTAATATTTAAAATATAACGTATGCATTATAAATAATTTACAAATCTAAAATAACAATTTACGATAAAAGAAAAATTTTTATTTACCTCTCTCTCTTGTTTTCTCTGTTTCATCAGGCATCATAAAATCCAAATTGAAAGCAGTGCTGCATATTAAAATGCAATAAAATATTAAAAGTTGCTTCATATCTGTAAAAATAGAAAAAGAAAAAAATTCGTTACATGTTTCATTTCAAAATATCACTTTTTAACTGCAAGCAATAGAAATATTTAAATTCATATTATTTATAAATAACACAAAAACACGGTAAAATGAAATAATTTCATTTTGTTGCAAATTTTTTTTATATAAACACGGAGAAAAAATTTATAAGCACTGTCACATTTCTATATTATAAAAAAACAAAAAATAATAATAATAATAATAATAATAATAATAATAATAATAATAATGCAAAAGTAATACTTCATAAAAGAAAAAAATGAATTAATTTTTTATTAAAAAATATTATTATTTATGTTGGATATTTTTAGATGAATAAACCGTAACACGTGTAAATGAATGAAAGTGAATATAGAAACAAGAAATAATTTACTTGATGTGATGTAAATAAGTGATGAGACCCTACTGACGAGTGTTAGAAACAAGCAACTTCAATTTGGTCAAAAGTGAATGACTCACTGCGCCTATTAACTCGTGTTTTCCATTATATATGTAGGAGTGATCCCGACGTAAATTCCGTCGCTTCAAAGTGTTGTCTTCTTTATAACGATTACTGATTATTTACCTTTGAATACATGACGCAATCAATTAGGTGTATGTCAATAAAATAATCAATTAATCACTTTCCACGAAGATCAAATTCAATCACAATAGAGATTAGAAAGATATGATACATATATATATATTTTTTGATCAATTCCATCAATTATCCAATTTATTGACATACTGGCAATTAACAGGCGAATAACATAATAAAACAAATGTTCCAAATGAGGAAGAAAAAAATTAATTTTATTACTTTTTTATTTTTAAATAAATCTTTATTTATATCAAGTGTAAATCTTTGTTTCTATTGAATAAATATTTATATTAAATAAATATTTATATCAACTGAATATTTATATTAACTAAATATTTATATTAAATAAATATTTATTTGCATTGAATAATTATTATTAAGAGTCAGTTAATTTTATTTTAATTAAATTGTATTTGATTCAAGTGAATAGTTATTTATTGAAGTAATTATTTATATTTTAATTAAATAAATATCTTTTGTTCATTTTGCAATAATTAAGAAAAAATTGTTTATTATTCAATAATAATAATCATTCATACATAATAAATTTTTAATTAATTTCAGTTTACAAAATAGATTTATAATAAATTATAAAAATTTAATAACTTTACGGTTAGTAATTATAATTAATTAACTAATTAAATAATAATTCACTCAATTGTTTAAATAAACTTTACAAAATTAAAATTTGTTATTATTATTATTATTATTATTATTATTATTATTATTATTATTATCACATTCATTATTATTATTTATATCATTCTTTTTATTACTATTATTTTTTTTATAATTGAATTTGAAAATTGTAGCAACATAATATTTGTTATTGTATGAAAACAATGTTTTTGTTTAATCAATTATAGAGAAAGGTAAATTGGTTGACATATTTCCCCTTTTTTATTCACTATACGAAGCAGATTTTTAATTTGACGTGAAAACTATAATAGACAGTGCGAACAATAGGTTGAATCTAATGCAATAGTGTGAAACGGAAAAATTTCAGTTAAATTCTTAATTCCGGGAACAAAGTATTTTTATTCTTTGTATTTAATTCTTGTTTATTTTTATGAATGCGTGAAAAAATTTCGTTCCACTTGAAACATTTTTACAACAATCGTTTACAAAAAAAGACTAATTAGTTCTATATTAACTAATTAGTATTAACTGTTTTAAATTTACTATATTTTATTAACTAATTAGTATTAAATGTTTTATATTAATTTTTATTAATACAAATTAATTATTCATTAATAAAAATAAAATTAATAATAATAAATAAAATTAATAAATTCATAATAATAAAATTGTCGTAATTTTTATTTTATATTTTTTACTAAGTAATTTAAATCTGATTTTTCAATATTGACTATTTTTTATTAACTAATTATTAACAATTGTTATATATAAACTAATTAGTATTAACTGTTTTAAATTAACCATTTTTTACTAACTAATTAGAATTAAATGTCATCTATTAATTTTTATGAATATAAATTAATTATTCATTAATAAAAATAAAATTAATAATAAATAATATAAATAAATAAATAATAAATAATATAAATAAATTAATAATAATAAAATTGTTTTTTTATATTTTTTACTAAGTAATTAATATCTAATTTTTCTATATTAACTATTTTTTATTAAATAATTATTAACAATTGTTTTACATTAACTTATTAGTATTGTTAAAAATTCTTGCCGGTGCGACACAAATTCCCAGGAAAGAATCTATTGTTCTTCATTTTCATTTATCTGCGAAATGATTCATATTTTCTAAAGAATTGGCGACTCGATGTAATAGAAAACGTTATAGATGTTACAAAAATACGTGTTAGAGCATAATTAGTTTTTCTTTTCATTTTTTTTTTGTTTCTGAAAAAGAGTGAATAAAATAATAAATCCTGTGTATATATATATGTAAATAAGTCGTGTATTTTGTTGCGTTCTATAATTTCTATTTTCGCTGCTAATCTCAGACACAATGTCAAGGATGTCTACTAATTCTATAATCACGAATAGTCACCCCTTTTGCATGAGAGCACTTCGCATTGCTTCACGCCAAACAGCATTTAGGAGGAGATTTCACTATATAGTATAAATTATATGTTACGAAATTATATCAATATATCCACTCCCTTTACCAGAATTATTTCTAATTAAACAAGTTTAAACACTCTCTGATTAAGTCTCATAATTTTATTTTCACCTTTAATCTCAAAAAATTCTTTTCTTCTTTTTCTAATGTATGGAGAAGAAATAATAGTTCAAAAATAAAATTCAACTCATTTCGTTCAAAAATTCCTATTTAAATATAGAAATGTAAAATTTTAATCGCAGTTCGTCTAGATAATAATTTTTACGAAAATTATACAAAATTGCCTTTTTTTACGTAGTTAATTTAATTTAATGTCAGCGAAAATATTGAAGTTTCCTCTTTACAATTTGCAATAGATTTTAAAAATTTCATAACGAGACGTCGTCTCATTAAAAATTCGATAAAGTATAATATATAATTGAATATTGAAACAATGAAACGTAAAATTGTAGAAGAAGGAAAAAAAATGAAATATTGATTTCAAAAAATGTAAATAGAAACGTGACTCTGTTGTGATTGTGACAGTGAATTTTTTTTGTTACTAATTCAGACGTACTCTTGACAGGTGAATGCACGCATAGTTTTGCATTTTAGTGTGGATTTCCTACATAATTTGCCCTGCAAATACCAGCAGTCTCGTTTAATCGTCTGCAAATGCCATTCACGAAATACTCTCGTGCCTGAGATTCCGACTTCCGCGTCGACACATGTGCATTTCAAATTTTCCAGTTCTAGTCAATGATTAGATTTACTCTTTGAATATATAGACGAATAGATTTAAATTATTCCTTTCTGATAAAGATTACAGTTTATAACTGTAGTTCCAATTATTTATAACAGTTCCAATTGTATTGATAATTTACAACTTTTTCAATTATTCGAAATCGTTTGCCAATTTTGCAGAAAAAGAAATTTTTTAAATCAGAACTTTGTACAATTCAAATTTTCCCGCTTTCACAAGTTTCAGTCCACAGATGGCGCAGCAGCGTCCTAACCTAAAAGTGTCAATATTTGTTGAATTAATTACTGTAGAAATTAATTTTTGGAAATTTTCAGATTGAATGTGACGTCTTTTGAGAATCCCCCCCCTTTTTTTTTGCTAAACTTTATAGTGAAAATAATTTTTTGCGGTTTTTTGAGAGTTCATATTACGTGAGGTTAACTACTTTATACGTGAGTAGATGAAATCACGAAAGCCATAAACTCTTGGTGTAAATAACCGACATTCCTGCGACACATGGTTCTGTACTAAAGGAAGCAGCACCCATAATCTGTTTATTGTGCAGGAGAGACTATTCCCCTTGTAGAATTCGAAGTTAAAAGACACATAGCAATAATAGTTATAAAATTTCTTTCATTCAGCAATTATTTAAAAAAAATGAGAATATAAAAATTATTTTTTAACTTTTCTGTGTATTTTACAATTCCTGAATTTTTACAATGTCCAAAGTAAAAACCTAGTAAGTCGCAATTGCCATAAGAGCGAAAGTCGAATAATAAAGCTAAGGGACGCTCGCCCTTATGGCAAATGCGACTTACTAGGTTTTTATTTTAGACAGCACAATTGTAATATAAAATTGTAATATAAAATTGTAATATAAAATTGTAATATAAAATTGTAATATAAAATTGTAATAAAAAATTATAATATAAAATTGCAATATAAAATAAAAATTACATAGAAAATTCTATGTAACATAAATAAAAATTCATTTTCTTTTTTAAATGAAATTTTTTTTATAAAGAACCAGAACCCCAGTACTGAAATATATATTACCTCATGCGGAAAACACGTCTAGTTTATTATTTCGCGAAACTTTTTATTTGTTTAAAATAATTAGAGACGATATCAGCTTTGTGTATACGGTTAATGAAAACATCAGGGTCAGTTTCCTATTACTTATATCCACGAACAAAAGCTTCATATAAAATATTTTCTCCTTTCGGGTTGAATATCTCCCATTTTTCATATTTTTTGCGAAATCGGGCAAAAAAGAAAAAAAAATTCCATTTAAAGAAGATTATGCCAAAGAGAAGGTTTTTGAGAAAAATAGAAAGCAAAGAAGTGAGGAAAAATTGAACTGACCAGAAACACACACACACAAATTTAAATATAATTTCACCCATATATTGAAGCCGATAAATAAATATTTATCCTATTTTCAAACAGTTCATGTCACTCTTCATTCTCCTTGCTTGAAAATTGATCATGCAAACTCACGCTTATTGAAAAAAACAAGAATAAGAAAAGGGCGAGCACTTCTCCTGATTATATTTGGTTTATAATCGCGTTTGATTTATCCCCCTCCCCTCGCAATGAATCTTGAAAAACTGATGCAATTTGACAGAAAAATTCCTTTTCAAGGCCGTAAATTCTAAAATTAGGAAATAATTATATGCGAAAACTTGTTAAATTAGAAGACACAAAAAAAAAACCTCAATAGAAAAATTCAAACAACGAAAATACTGGGTTAAAAAATATTTACAAAAGGTATTTCTTTTTTCAATGGATTTACAATTTATACAGAAAAAAAAAATACTTTCAATCTAAACATAAATCTGACAGAATTATTTCAAAGTTGTGGATTACAGTGAAACATGAAAATTGAAATGAATGAACAAAAAAAGAAAAAAAGAATGTAAATATTTGAATGCTTTTTACTATACACGTAAATCCGATTAAAAATAAATTGAAGGCAAGTTACGAATTTCAGTAGATAACGTAAAAATGTAATTAAATTTATAACGTAAAACAATTGTTAAATTCTGCCAGTTCAACATATTTATTTGCTAGTATGATAATAATCCTCGTTGATTAATAAGTCAATAAAATTGAGAGTAAGTGTTCAACTGCAATTTGAGGCAATAATAAAATAATAAAATAACAGAATAATACAATAATAAAATAATAAAATAATGAAATAGAATAATAAAAAAATAAAATAGTAAAATAATAAAATAATAAAATAGTAGAATAATAAAATAATAAAATAATTTAATAATTTAATAATTAAATAATTAAATAATAATATAATAAAATAGTTGAATAATAAAATAATAAAATAATTAA
>JUFY01028446.1:0-12490 GCA_001855655.1 Leptopilina clavipes | reverse complement strand
TTTCTCGCAAGAGGTGAAAAATTTTGCCGCTTAGTATATAAGGAAAATTCATTCTTCATCTCTCAGCGTAGTTGCGTGCGAGCGTTTATATGTGTTATGCGTATTTAGGTGTATAGGTAGTTTTAAGTTAGGCTGTTAGGTAGGGATGAATGTATGTTTCAATGTATTCGACTTGTGTGTGAAAAGCTGCAGTTAAGGTAAATATCTCCATCTCATTCTAAACCTCATTAAATCTCCATCTCTCTTTCTTTCTTCATTTTCTTATTCCCATTCTTTTATGCATGCGTCACTAATTTTTAACAGTGCCGATATTAAAATTTGCTTTTGTATTTATGAATTTTAGATATATTGAAAAATGATTGACAGAATTAACAGTGACAATAGTGATTTTAAATATTGTCTCTGAATAGCCTCACTTTAATTTCGTACAATATTGAATTTTGCTTCCATTTTTATCATATTTTGACATAAAATATCTTTCCGTGTAGATCATTTATGGGGAAATTATATTTATTTTTATTATATTAGTATTGATTTATTGTATAGTATATTTGTAATATAATATACACGGAGAAAAATATAAAGTAACTTTTACTACTTTCATAGTAAAACCTGAATTGTCAGGAAATTCTGCGCAATTCTAGTAACTTTTACTATTTTCGGAGTAAATTTTGCTACGTTCAAAGTAAATTTCACTAATTTTTTACTAATATGTACTTTGAACGTAGTAAAATTTATTTCGAAGTAACAAAGTTAACTCCGAAAATAGTAAAATTGCCAAAATTGCGCAGAAGTTTCTGACAGTTTAGGTTTTTGCTATGAAAGTAGTGAAAGTTACTTTATTCGTTTTCTCCGTGTACATTATAATAATACAATTATAATTGCAATATTTTACAATGATATTATATTATTTTTATATCAATTAATTAATTAGTTCATTAATTCCGAATGTTAGGACAGAAAATTATGCTCTAAAATGAGCCGCAAAGCTCTTATTTTAATATATTAAATTGGATAATAAGTTAACAATAATTGATTAAAAGAAAGATATTTACAGCTTCTTTTTTCAATCTCACCCAATTTTCTCTGAAAGATATTTGATACAAAATTTTCTGGATTTAAATTTAAATAATTCTGTAAATAATAATTTATTATTATATTATTATTTATTTATAAAACTGTTTGTCATTGTTTAATAAGGCAAATGAATGAAGAAAAGATATATATAAACAATACTGATGCTTATATATGAAGAAAGTATTTTTTCTCTCTGCTCGCAAAGAACACGTATTATTATGGTGTAATTTAGTCGTGTGAATTTAAAACATTCATCACGCAAATTTCACTTAAGTATACCTACAATTTCCCTGTGTATAGTTGATGTTATTTTGTTGTCTGAAGCTGATTATATTTTCAATGTCAGTTTATTGGACGGAGTGACGGTCAGTTTAAACTGATATTCACATATGCAGTTAGACGATTTTATAATAAGCGTAAAGCCTGACAGTGATTCGTGGTTGGCAGAAATTCTCTAATGATATGCTTCATAATTATTCAATACCCACAATTAACTGACCTTTCATTATTTTTACCAATTTTTTACTTTCTTTTCTTCGCTAAACCTCCATAACCTTACTTTCATTCACGAAAATTTCTTTTTGTTATGTGTATCATTTTTATCGTATTTCAATCTGAATTTTATCAGTTTATTTATTTTTCTACTTAATAATAATAATAATAATAATAATAATAATAATAATAATAACAACAATAATAATAATAACAATAACAATAATAATAATAATAATAATAATAATAATAACAATAATAATAATAACAATACCAATAAAAAAATAATAAGATAATAAATTATATTGATATAATTATAACATCAATAACAATGAGTTTCATAAAATTAATCATTATTAACTCTCGACATAACCTCAAACTTAAAAGTTGTTTTTAACTCCAAGTAAATAGTATATTATGCATCTAGGGTGAAACTGCGTGTTTTTGTGCCAAGCGCGATGTTTGCAGAACTCCAAGTAAATAGTATATTATGCATCTAGGGTGGAACTGCGTGTTTTTGTGCCTCGCGCGATGTTTGCAGAACGAGTCCCTGCTCAGGAGTTTTTTTCCCTCTGCGAGTTACTAGTCTAGAAACGTCAATTTCTTGCCATGTTAACAGGGAAAAAACACGAGTTTTTCGTGCATGTGTTGTAGAAACTTAAATTTTTAAATTGAATTTTGTTAACAATATTTTGTCCAAATGTTATTTTTATTTTAAATTTTAAGGTTATGTCAATATGTTCAACATCCTTGAATTAATGTTTTATCATAATTGATATTTGGATCTATTTATTATATATTTATATTATAAATTATAGTATAAATTTTTATATTTATTGTTGTACATTTAATAAATAATTATTGCAAGAAAAATTTATGACCAATTTTCATAAATAATTTATTGTATATTGTAAAATTTTTTTATAAAATTTGTTCGACGACATTCTTAAAATAATTGTTTGTAAGATATAATAAAAAAAATGAAAAATATGTATGCTAACGATGTATAATTTTTTGTTGCAGGTGAGTCAATTGTATACTTCGCAGTATTTACGCAAATGCTTCTCCGTAAGTAAATTTAAAAATTTTTTGAAGTATTGGCAAAAATAAGGAAAATTGAAACGTAGCAACAATATACAAGTAAAGTAATAAAAATTCATCCTCGGAAAACGTGTTGTCTATTGAATCCGGACGTTATTCAATTTTCCATGAATGCAAAACAATACACACTGGCTATTAAGATTATTATACAATTATCTGGCAAAGCATGTGACGTGCACACTGTTTGCGAGTAGTGTATAGATATATTGTTCGTTAGTCAACTCGACGATTTTGAGTGAGCTATCAAATAGGGCGCATCGTTAGTCGTATTTTGTGTTCGTATTATAAAGGATGGAAGAAGGAAACGGGACAAGAGGATATGCCGGTCCCGCAGGAATGGCGAACAATCGGCGTCCATTAATTAGCAAAATCAATACCTACTTTCTATACACACAGTGACATGCGAACTCGCGATATTTCTCCGTGTTCGTGCACATAGCACATTCGAAATTTCAACCGCAATTATAAACATTCACTCTCTCGAATCTAGATTACCTTTATGGTTTCTCAAGTTTTCTCAGTTTCCTGCTATTTTCTCTCTCTCGTCTCCTTTTCGTATTTTACCGATTTTCATATATTCTTTCTTTAGAAAATTAATACGCAAATATTTTTCCAGTCTTTGGTAAAAAGTTTCGAACCACAACAGGTTCATCTTGCTGTCAAAATAAAAATAAAAATTGTCATTAAAAAATCAATAATCACATGGAAAAATTATAAATAGAATAATTGTTTCTTTTAAACAAGCACATTTTTCTAAAAAAAAGTTCTACTTCTTCAAGTTAATAAGCGACAATTGACGAAAATAAATAGTCTAATATTTAGGTTATAGAATTTTGTTTTCGTTTTGTTAATTGACGAGAAGCAGTGCCAACCGTGTAACAAAAAACTATGATAATGGCGCTAATTTTAAAAATTGCTGATTATTTCATAAAAGAAAAATAAATATGACTAAATTATTAATAATTAAAAATTTTTAAGACACAAAATTAAGGTACGAAAGTATTTTTTTTAATTTAATTTACTCTAATATTTTCTCTATAGTATAACAAAGTCCTGAAGTGCTACCAATGTATGAAAATAAGTATACTAAGAAAATTAAACATTACCTATACAATTTGACTTTTTTTCTTATTTTTCTGAAACAAGAAATATTTGAAGTTTGCTGTTATAATTTAATTTGATACAAAACTCATAAAAACGCAACAAAAATGAGTTTAACTTTTTTCTGTGATCTCCTTAAATTTTTTTCTATATGAAATACTAATGAAATTATTGAACTTTATTAAATTTCGCAATTGAGAACATCAGTAAAATTATTATTAAGGGGGATGAAAACATTGACATAACCTCAAAATAATAATTTGTTCTTATTAACAATAAAACTAATTATTAATGATTTCATTAAATTTGAAAAAATTCAATTGTACAATTTTCAAAAAAATTATTTTTAGACAAATTTTGTTATATAATTATTATTTAACTTTTTGTGTTTTTTGCTTAAAGTTTGTAAACAATTCTAATTGTTTGTTCGTTTATAAAATTTGGATAAAAAATATAAGTGTTCATTAACTTTAAACAAAAAACACAAAAAGTTAAATAATTATTTTACAAAAAAATTTTTTTTGAAAAATGCATAACTGAATTTTTCAAATTTTAGTAAAATTAATTATTATAATTATATTTTTATTTCGTGATAAAACAAAATTTTTGTTTCAGGTTTTACTTAAAAAACAGTCAAATTTTTACTAAATTGAACAGATAAATCTGTTTTACCAATTGCTGGAATATTTTTTTCATTTTAAAATTTTACTATTATTAAGAGTTTGTAGTTTTTTTTATAATTTCAACTTACTGCATTATTTAATCTTACGGAAGATATTTAAAAAATTTAGAAACTTGGAGTGACATAACCTCAAAAAAATGCGTTACGGTCAGGAATAATATTTACATTGTAAGAAGAATTTTAAGTATTTTCTTACTTATTTTTCTTAAAAATAGAAATTACATTTAAAAAAAATTATATTACAAAAATTTTATTAATTTAAATTAATAAAATTATTTAAAGAAATATATCAACTTTTCTAAAATTGTAATTCCATTTTTTCAAGACAATAATGATTTTTAGATTTTTATAAAAAAATCTTGCCTCAGTTGTGAAATTCCATCTCTATTTGAAAACTATATATGATTGTTAGAGAGAAAATCAGTTGAGGCGTTGAAAACATACATTAAAGATTATAAAATTCAGGAAATGAAATGTGTCAGTAGTTGTTCTAATCGTTTCATCTACATCAATAAACGCACGAGTGCATTCCGCAAAAAGTGCCAAAGCAATTTGAACAAACAAAGCGAGGAAGAAATTCCTTCACACAGTTTGAAATTGTCAAAGTGAATTCTAGGTTATATACTAAATATATATTATGTTTAAAATGATCATTTCCGGAGAGATGCATGATGACTTCTCTCGATTGTCAAACGCAAGCAGCTGCCAAGGATTTCATGCCAAAATCCTCCGCCAAATGTTGTGTTTTTCCCGCTCGTCGCCCCCCAAGTGCGTTCGGGTATGTGTTTTGTGTCTCAGGTTCGCGTACACGAGGTTTTCCTCTCAATGGAAATTCCCCGACAAGACTTCCCAAGCGCCAGTCAATGGCAACGTCGATAGAGCGACTATCGAGTTATTTTTGCTTTGTGTCTAGCGAGGAAAACAGAAAGGGACGCCGAGTGCGTTAATGCATGTGTGCGAAAAGAGCGAAGGAGAAGTAGGAAAAATGACATTTACAGGTTACGTGGTGGATAGTAAAGGGTGGAGAGAGAGAGAAGGAGAGACTTATCACGGTCGAGCTAGGTAGGGGCTACGCATGTCAACTGGAGGGCATTCAACTATCGATCCTATAGTCCTGGCTACCCCTCGGCAAGCCCTCTCCTTCTCTTACTTCTTTAGCTTCTCTCTCTCTCTCTCTTATTTTTCTTACTCCCCCTCTTTCTTTCTCTCTCTTACACAATTTCCTCCTCTTCCTTTCGTCCCCTTTTCGCCATTCTTCCTTCTCTCTCCAAGTCCCTACAAAACCCTTATTTTCATCTCACTCTCGCTTCCTTTTCCCTCGATTTATACTCTTACACCAGATATGTAAACGGCGAAGTTTTACCCACCTATCGTCTTGAAATGTTTCGTCAACCTGTCCCATCGACTTCTCGACAGAAAATCCTCTAAATCATCTTCCAAAGTGAAAAGAATTTTCGAGACGTGTGAATAAACCCTAAAACTCAATAGAATTTACAGCAGATTCAATTTTATCAGACAGAATTTTTTTTTAGGCAAATTTTTATTTAACGATTAGTAAAAATAAAAATTCGGATCAATAAAGATTTTGTGGAATGGAAATTCTGCGGCAACAACTCAGATTTTACTCAAAATTCTCTGAAATCAGAATTCTACTAAATAAAAATTCGTACAAATAAAAATTCTTTTAAATAAAAAGTGTGTTAAATAGAAATTCTGTTAAATAATAATTAAACTACGTGAAAATTCTGTTAAGTAAAAATTCAGATTAATTTAAAGTCGTTTAAACAAAAATTCGGGACGCATAAATATTCCACAAATCTTATTTGACAATTATGTCAAATAAGTTTAATAGTTATTTAACATAAAATTATTTAACCTAAATTTCATTTGACATAAAATTCATTTGACATAAAACACATTTAACAGAATTCCCATTTGACATAAAAATCACTTGACATAAAACTCATTTAACATAATTCCCATTTAACATAAATATAATTTGATATATAAATTTCATTTTACATAAAATTAATTTTACATAAATTTCATTCAATATAAAATTCATTTGACATAAAATTCATTTGTCATCAATGTCATTTGACATAAGTTTCATTTTACATAAATTTCATCTTACATAAAATCATTTGATATAAATTTCATTTGACATAAAAATTATTTGAAATAAAGTTCATTTGACATGAAAATATCAGTGCAAAATTCAAAATTGACTAATCACAATTTTCTTAACAATATATGATTAAGATTACTTATAAAATTAGCGTCAATATTTCTATGTCAAATGAAATTTATGTCAAATGACATTTATGTTAAATGGGAATTCTGTTAAATGAGTTTAATGTCAAGTGATTTTTATGTTAAATAGGAATTATGTTAAATGTGTTTTATGTCAAATGAATTTTATGTCAAGTGATTTTTATGTCAAATGGAAATTCTGTTAAATGAGTTTTATGTCGAATGAAATTTAAGTCAAATGAAATTTATGTTAAATGATTTTTATATCAAATGGGAATTATGTTAAATTAGTTTTATGTCAAATGAAAATTATGTTAAATGAATGTTATGTCAAATGAAATTTATGTTAAATGAATTTTATGTCAAATGAATTTTATGTCAAATGACATTTATGTCAAATGAGATTTATGTTCAATGATTTTATGTCAAATAAGATTTGTGGAATATTCATACGTCCCAAAAATTCGGCTGAGAGAAAATTCTCTGTCTAATAAAATCCAAATTTACTGAAAATTCTAAATAATAAATTTTAGAGTTTATTCATGCGTCTTGAATTTTCGATTTTGTATTATACAAAAAAAAAGAAGAAAATAGTTTTTTAAAAATTGACTGTCTTCTTGAAAATATGATTATTTCCTGAATATTTGAATCTCGGATGTTCGTATATCGTGCATTATTTTGATAAATCCCTCAAAGAGCTTTCAAATCCCTAGTGACTCTTGAAAATCACATAAATATATGAAAGTTCAGCAAAAACAAAAAAAAAAAAGAATTTTTTTGTCCCTCTTCAATCATATCACGTTGGAAATTTCCTCTAATTCCTTCATATCTTGCTGATATTTTCAAATTTACTTATTCTTGCAATCTCATTCGGAAAATCCCCCTCACAAAATTGATTTCAAAATAAATCCCGCAAAATACTTTGCCTTTACTTTATTTGGAAACGATACGGTCAAATAATTTTCGAAACAAAATAAAAGAATAATTCAAATTTTATATACTACCCTGGAAACTTCAATTAATTTTAGAAAATAACATACGCATTCAAAAGAGTTTTAATACACATTAATTTTGATAAAACTATTAATAAAAAAAAATAACCTCGGAAAATATTTTTTCAATTGCAATATTAATGAGCTCATTTTGTAATCTATTGAATAAAGGAAGATTTCATTAAATCTTCTATAAAGATTTGTTGCGTCGTGGGAAAAAAATGTCTATAGTAAATGATAAAAGGATAAAGGATGAAAAGTGACTGTAATCCATTTAGTGTAATGGAGCATTTTGTAGTCGGGTTAGTGTGAAGGATAAATGTATGAATGTAGAATGGATATATTATAAGCGAAGGAAAAAAATAGGAGTCAACTTGAAACCCCCTGACTATCACTGCATCCACAACCGACGAAAACCATGTGGGAGGGGATTGATGGCAGGGATTCGAGTGGTAGGGGGTGGCGCTGTGAGTGGCCAAGAGGGGAGCAACCACGTGTGCGGACCAGCTGATCGTTCGGCACACATGTGTGTGCAGGCGCGTTCATTTCTACTCAACACATTTCCAACGACCAATTTTCAATCGAGAAAATTTCCTTTTCTTTTCTTTTTAAATTCCCTGCTTTGTGGGAAATAAACAAAGTTTTATATTATTTATTTTTATATTTTATTTGCCGTATTTGAAAAAATTTTCTAAAATTTTTACACCTCATTTTTTAGCTTTTTAAAATCGTTTAAAAATTTCTTTTAAAAAAAAGGAAAATAGTTATAATATAAAATATTCCTTTTACAAAAATTTATATCATTTAAAAATGATTGCAAAGTAAAAAAGTTATTTATTATTATTGTAAAAAATGAAAATTCTGTAAAATTATTTCAAGTGATTTAAAAATTCTTTAAAATCAAAGGGAAATTAAATAAAAATTTTTATTAAAAAGTTATAAAAAAATTTAATTTAGAAAAAAAATAATACTTTAAGTAACAAGTTTTTTCATCAAGTCATTAATTTTTCATACAGCTTTGGAAAAAAGTAAATTTACTTTGTCAATTATTCACGTGAAATGATTATTAAATATTTAATACGGTTATGACAGGAACGGTAGAAATATTTCCCCTTATATATTATTGTGTCTATATAGGCGATGACTTGACATGTCTAAAAAGTGCATATTTGATGGAGTGGCTATCGGATTTTATATATTATTTGTAAAAAAAAGACTATAAAGAAAAGAAATTCTTTTTCGAAACATTTCATTTTTGTTATTGATCACGTGAAGTGAATTACAACATAGGTATATATACCTATACATATATAATTGTATAACGACATGTAATAGGGAAAATTCGTCGCATGATAGATTTTACGTTTTTTTTTAAAAAAGTGTCATTTTCGTTGATCGCATATGTATTTATACTTATATACGTTTCATGCGTATTTTTTGTGACGTCGTTTCTCTGTCCAAGTGTGCTTGTAATTTGATAAAAATGATACGTGGGAAGACATCAGTTTTATTAAAACCTTGAGTTTCCTCGCAATAAAGTGATCATTGTCGATAAACTCCGCATCCTTTTCAAATCGTCAATTTTCGTTTTCAATAATTCTCACTTTTCCAGCATTTACATATATAATATGAAAATATTCACTTTATTGTGTCTTAAAAATTTTGAATATATTAAAAATTTATTCAAATTTATATTTCTTTTCGTGAAATAATCAACAAATTTTGAAATTTAGCTCCATTATCGCAGTTTTGTATTACACGGTTGGCACTCGTTCTTGTCAATTCACAACATTCCTAACCTAAAAATTCCACTATTTATTTTTGTAAATTGTCGCGTATCAAACTATTTTTGGTACTATGTGTTTGTTTATAAAAAACAGTTATTTTATTTATTATTTTGTTCCTACATCTCTTGAGTTTTGACTTATAAATTTTGAGGTTTTAATGTCCATTAATTATATTAAATCGATCTGTATTTTTGACATACACTTTGAGGTTATGTTTTTCTCTTGACTAAGGAAACTTGATTTAAACTTTGAAATTTGCCTCAATCTGTAACTTTTTAACTGAATTATGAGGTTATTTCCTCCTCTTGACGTGCGACTTGATGGATCTTTCTAAATATTATAAATTTATGTTACACTACGTTTCGTTATAATTTTAGAAAACTTATTGAATCTCATATCAAGAGGGTGAGTTTATTAATTATACTATTATACATAATTAATTACATTCAGGTAAAATGAATAATTGTCGAGATTCAAGCTTTATTTTAAAATTTAAATCTTCTTGTATTATCGAAATTTAATTAATTAAATTATTATTTATTACGATAATAATTGTACTTTGATATTATATTATAAACAACAAAATAAAATTAATTAATTAAAGGGAAAGGATTCTCAAGCTTATTTGAAAACAAAATTACATAAAATTTATTTGATTCAAATAATAAATTATTGAATATTATCAAATAAATATTTATTTTCATCAAATAAATAAATTTTATTTGAGTCAATTAAATTGTATTTACCTTAAATGTAGAAATTATTGATTTAATTGCAATTTATTTGTGTTAAATAAAAACTATATAAATATAAATATATAAATATCATATAAATATTTATTGAATAATAGTCAAGTACTTCATTATTTGAATTAAATAAATTTTTCTTAGTGCATAATAAATCGTGATATAGTTACATTTAATGGTAACTATTAACAATGGTAGTTAAACAATTACAAATATTGAATGTTTCACTTTTTCGTTTCGTTTAATTTGAATTTCGCGCCGAGATAACTCTCCAACTGTCCACCTAGATGTCATGAAAACTCGCTCATAATGGAGTTGTAGTGGACGGAATATAAGAATCAGTGACTCGTTAAAATTAAATCAGGTTCAGAATTTCAGATTCACTTAAATAGTAAATAATTATACTAATAATTTTAATAATTATAATAATTATAAAAATATTATAATAATTATTGCTACTAATAGATTTAAGTTCATTCTAGGTCGTAAATCAGTTTTTAATATAATTGGAAATTTCAGGTTATTATTGGTTTAAAATTCAATTTCTGTATACAAAATCGCAATGCCAATAATATTTAGTCAATCGTCAGACTCGGAAATTTCCCATCATTGGGAAGTAATAACGCTGAACTTTGTAATTTTTTTTTGGAATAAAAAATGAGAATGTAAAAAATCGAATTCGATAATATCTAGAAAAGCGACAAAAATAAAGTGGATGTGGACCAATGACAGTATCCTCGCGGTGTGTGTGGATTCTATTCCCGGTCTTGTGAACAACGAGCGTCACGTGTTATGTATGCAACATACACGTAACTACGTGAAGTGCTCAGATACACACACACAGACTTGCACACGAAACTTGAATGCATGTAGTACAACGAGGATGTCATACCATACCACGCGAGGCAAACACGAGTGGCTCGGCATTCGCTTATATTATTCTTAGGCCACTCAACGCAGCTACTAATGAAAACGTCGTCCCTGGCTTTCAACCACTTTTAGGTCGTTTACTTTACAATAATTACAGGCCCGAAACTTATTTTTCCATCATACAGAAATTATTATCATTATTTTATTATAAACCATTAACTATAACTTGCATAATGCAATTATATATGTATATAAATACACTACTACTGCTATTTCCGTGAAACTATAATTTACTCGCATTCACATTAGAGGAAGAAAATATCGTTTTCATTACATCTGCTTAGCTATATATATATATAGACATAATGGTATATAGTAATTTACAAATTACTTTTTAAATAGCTTTCAAGAGTAATGAAGATTTTTAACGAAATTCAATAATACATTAAAAATATAATGATCTTTAAAACGCAAATATATTGCTTATTTATTACTTATTTTATTAATTACTTAATTATGTTCTCTGGGAATACTTCTTTAGATGAAAATAAATCCATTATTGTCACTATTTTATGGATCCCAGATAGCACGTAACCTTGCGGCAACATTGCCGCAATGTTATCGTGCAAGGTTAACAATGTTGCACTGCAATGTTGCCGCAAGCTTGAAATGCCCCACCTTCGCAACATTACACGATAACATTTCGGCAACATTATTATGCAATATTGCAGTTAGGTTACATGGCAATGTTGCGACAATATTGCCGGTTGCGACAATATTGCCGTGTAATGTTGCCGCAATGTTCCAGAGTATAATTTATTGTTTCTTTTAATTACATTAATAAATTGCTTTAATAATTGCTTAAATTTGATAAAATATTTCAAAAAAAATACTGACAAACTGATTTCAACATTATTGTACAACATTGCATTAACCTTGTGGCAACATTACACGGTAATATTGACGCAACATTGTAACATTACTGAAAGATTATCGTGTAATGTAACGGTAACCTTACCGTGCAATGTTGCGAAGGTGGGACATTTCAAGCTTGTATTAACATTGCGGCAACATTGCAGTGTAACATTGCTAAACTTGCGTGACAACATTGCGCCAATGTTGCCGCAAGGTTACGTGCTATCTGGGTAGGACCAACAAAAATTATTATACAAAAAGTAACCGAGATAATAAACCATTATTATTCTCTCACAAAACTTAACTTTTTAGAAGTGTTAACGATATTATCTCAATGTCTCTTTATTAACATAGTTTTTATTTTTAAGAAGTCAATTAAGAAAAAAGGGGTAAATTAAAAATTTTTATTACATGTTTAAGAAATTTGTTCCTAAACATTTATATATTAAAGCATTTAAGAATTTGATAAATTTT